>JAOYRR010000391.1:0-247955 GCA_038994665.1 Podotricha telesiphe
TTAAAATGATTCCAAATGATTAAAATGTAGCAGTTAACTTATTTCTACATAATTTCATTAAAAAATGGATTAAACTTGTTTTTTTCTCACAAAAGTTATTCTACATAAGTAACTATAATAAGCAAATTATTGTCCATTGTTGCTTACTTACCTATATAATCTATTGCTTTGTTAGTTATTGGACGTTCGTCGTATGTTTTATGGAGCGGCACGGCTATTGTGACATATTATGATACACTTCAATGAAAAGATAATTTGGATTCTATTAAAATACATTAATTATACGATGGTTTTTTATGACTTTCTAAATTAATTTCAAAATGTATATAAAGAAGAAATTTATTTACCAATTGATAGAGATGATTGAAGTTTAAAATTTAACCTAAAACCAAGCAAAATACAGAACATGTAACGTATAGATAAGATCTCAATACCGAAAGCTCAAAATTATTTTAATAATTTTCCGATAATTTTCTACACCGTTCAGAATAGTCAGCATACAAATGCATACATTTGCACCGATTAATCAACTATTTTATTAATTACTAGCGACCCGTTCGCGGTACCGCCCGCGTGAACTATAACTGTTTTATATTTTCGGCGGCCTTTTCGTAAAACAATGAAGTTCCTGAAAACAAAAAAAAATGGTAGAAAAAACCAGCCCATAGGTAGCATCCTTAGACCCTCGAATATCTCTATATAAAATTTCATCATAATCGGTTCAGCGGTTCGGCCGTGATGATGTCACAGACAGATAGACAGAGTTACTTTCGCATTTGTAATATTAAAATGAATTAGTTCCGTTTACTACAAGCTTTGCAAACTAGCTACCATTGGCAAGCGCGATGCATACCAAGCCTGGGTTGAGGAACTGGTAACTAAGGATCCGAAGGTGAAAACCTTTAAAAGGAAATACAACCGAGCCTTCAGGTACTTTAAGCGGCAAATTGCCAGGGCAAGGTCCGACCATATCTCGATAATTGGTGAGAAGCTTGTGTCGCCAGTTTTTGAGAATATTCCTCTTAAAGCCACGCCCAGATTCAGCATATTAGGCCTTAACGTTTCGAGTGACTGTCAGTATCGCGATCACCTGGAGAGCTAGGCCAAGTTGGCCTCGAAGAAGCTGGGTGTCATTGTCAGAGCAAGACAGTACTTCACGCCCAAACACCGATTGGCCCTGTATATAATTCTTTAGACGTGGTAATTTTCGTGTTTCTCTTCTTTTCGGATGTTTTAGACGATTGTAATATTTAATTCAGCTTCAGGCTTCTATGTCTTTCCGGTCGAATTTGAGACGTTAATTGAATGCCGAAATTCAACGTCCATCTTTTTCTTACCGGAGATAAAAAATGAAAACAATATAAATATAACCATTCGATCAAGTTCGAACCGAAACTACAACTAGCGCGTTTACAGTCAGACGTTACCCCACTGAGGCATGATGGCTGCAAATGTTAATGATTTTTATTTATTAACGAAAACTGCCCGCCACACTGAACAATTTTAACTAACACGGCATTGACTTGTTTCTCACAGTTTAGCTGGTCTATCATGGTCTTTGCCAGATTTTCAAGATCTTTAATTGTTATATTATAATGGAGAATGCTTTCATTGCGTTATTTCTTATAGTTTAGCAGGTATTTGATATTTTAATATTTTAGTTCTATATCAGGTGTTCTACTCTTCAAAATCAATTATACATTAGAGCCAGCCAACCAGAACCAGGCCTAAAAGGTATACAACACAAAAAGTTTCATTCAAATCGGTCCAGTAACTACGAAGATGTGCACAAAAATGTAAATATCATAGAGTCATGTTCTATTACTGTTTTTACATAATACATATACTTTTTTACTGTTTTATTATTATTTAGATGGATATAAATATTACATGCATGAATGCATCAAATAAATAAACGGTGCAAGGTGCAAATATTTATTTTTCTTTTTTAGCTTCACACTGTTTCCTGCATAACAGGATTACTACTTAGATAGAAACCAGTGTCAAGATTTTTCGTTCTCCGCTATCCGCCTGAAATCGAGACGTTGAGTGGCGGAACCGCACATTGTCTTAGGTACCATGTCGGAAAAATGAAAATATTTTAAATATAATAATTTTTTCGAGTGGGAATCGAACCCACAACGTAATTGTTACCTTCAAAGCTACACGCTTTGAAGGTAACAATTCACTTACACAAAGACTTTATATCAAAATTGAATCGAATGCCGAAAATATAAGGATATATAAGCAGGTATATTGATTTTAGTTCAGTTCAGTTCTTTCGTCATGAGTATATTGATTTTCACTTGAGATATCAAGCCGCCATTGTCAAGCTCGATATCACGTATTCATTGAGTTATTGACCATCGCAAATTGGATTAGAATCAACTGTTGTCCTTTTAATATTGTTCTGATTAAAAAGGCTTTGTTCAGTGTTAAAAACTTAGTGGATTGAAAACTGTACAGTTTTAATTTTTAATATAATAGTGGTCAATGAAAACTTGGAATGCTTATTGCAAAAGATTTTAATGATATTATCGGTAATAAAAGTCGAGGAATATAGTAGCCGAAAAGAATTTTGAAAATTTCAGAGAATCGCTATCGCTCTCAAATGCCCTTAAAATAGTGTGTATAGAGCTATGGAAATTTTATTCAACAAATATTTATGGGCGCAACGTTTACAAAATTACATCGCCCTTGTCTCCTAATCCACTTACTTTCTTTATCTCCCGTCCGTTCCTCCGTACGAGGTCACTGGCTCTAATTTTGTTGCTGGGGCCATCTGCTTGTATTACAAAGCAAAAGCAATTTGTTTCCAAATTGTACATTTAGTACGAATTCTGAGTAAACTGAAATGATTGCTGATATATTGTTTATCTACGCCATTTTGTGAAGATATTAAATATACTAAACGCAAATAAACTTTGCAAAGTATCGAATGCTATTGCTATGGTAAAAATCCGTACAATTAAATATATTTTATACAGTATTATTAATATTTAAGTAAATTTTTTTTATATATTTTTAATTATTTATAATATTTTATTAGAAAAAAATATGACAATTAACATCGCTTCTACTTGTTCTTTTAATGTCACCGATAGTTAATTATTAGGTAGTAATAATTAATGCATTTCTCGCGTCTCTCTCTCTCTCTCTCTCTATATATATATATATATTTTAAATATGGTATGAAACTAATTATGAACCCACAACGATCATGTCAAAAATCTGTCACTATCATGTCGATTAATAATATATAACAATATTTCTTAAAAAGGTAATATAAAGTAAATTTTATAATATGTAAAAAGTATAAAATGATAATAAATTCGTTATCTATATTAAAAAAAAGCAAACGTGTAAACGAATGGGCAAAACTGTCGTTTAATCACAACGCAGCTTCACTGGCACATTTCCATATCCGCCACAGGATATCGACGTTTTATAGGGAAATGTGTATTGTGGTAACGATTTTTCATAAACCGATAAAGCCGTAATTTTGTATAGCGTTCGTATTTTGTATATTCTTTCGATTTCAGATGTTGGTCCTTTTTTATATATATTTTGTATTGAAAAATATAAATTATTTTTACTGTATTTTCATAACTAGTGACACAGTTAAAAGCAGACTAGTTTGTCCTAATTGTTACTTGAGTAGCAAACTTGAGCTTGTCTTTTTATTCAGAGAAAGCTGTATTTTTAAGTCTCTTCTATGCTTTCCAGGACTACTAAAGAGATTATAACACCAAACCCAACGAATACAGCATAGTTTCGTTTCTTTCATTGTTTGTCGTACCTAAAAATATATAATTAAAAAGTATTAATTTAAAAAAGACCCTAAAATATAAACAAGTGAATTTAAAACAAATTACATAGATAATGCTAATACCAAATAAAAAAAGTGCAGATATAACTATACCGATATTTTAAACGGCATTTTGGCATGGAATTATATAGAAAGAACTGCACTGCACTGACCGAAGCGTTTGGCACTCCGTTTCTCTAGAGACTACCCCGCATAATATATACTATATAAAGCGCAAAGCAAAAAAAATATAGTATGTTATGGAATTGTTGGATTATTTCATAACCTGATAATGCTGTAATTTTAAATAGCGTTCGAGTTTGTTGAATTTTTTTGTAATACCTCTTTTAAATTCAGAAGATTCAGCAGTGGAAAATACGCCCCCTAGATCTTTACGCTCATCTTATAACGTGCGTGTGCGCATTTACAGATGTTGAGATTCCTTACGTTTTAGTACCTAAATATTTAGTACGTAGGAGTATGGTATTTCTGACAGTTATTTTGGTACGGTCACGTATTTTGGGAATAATGTAAATATTTTTTACATACAAAGTTGTTAACAGTTCAATATTATTTTATGTTAAGAGTCTGTGCACAATTTCCGTTTGCTATTTTTTTAGACGACGTGTGACGCTGTCGCGTCTGACTGTAAACGCGATTGGTTTTGGGTTCGATTCCCACTCGAAGTAATAGACCAAGCGCGGCGTTGAGTTCCCCCGTCACTCAATGTCTCGATTTCAGGTGGAAAGAGGCGAACGGAGTGTCTTGACACTAGGTTCTCTCTGATCACGCTATGGTATGCAGGAAAAAGCGTGAAGCTGAGAAAAAAGTAACTTAACTATATTTAATGATAAGCACCTGATAAATACTTTGTATGTCTCATCATCATATGGGAAATTCTATCACCCACTTATGAAGGAACTTCAGAAAATCTTTAATTTTTGTATGTATATTAATTGTAAGAAAGATACAATATCAAATAGAGTTAAGAAATATGCATTTAAATTGAAGTCATCGTCGTTTAGTGTTGTTATATAAAACCTAACTTATTTAATAGTTTTATTTGTAATATGTGTAGGTTAATTTAACACGCAATACCTGTACTTAAATGGGCAGCGAGTTCAAAAATAATAATGCCACAATTTTGGATGCACGCATTTTGATTAAGTTATACGTAAAAACATACATATATTAAAATATAACTGGCATACTCTATAAATTTAAAAATACCTCAATTACTTCCGTCCTAAATTATAACTGACCTTATCCGTTGTAACGCCCTTATTTAAAAATAGCTTTTAATTAGGTGTGTAACGTTGTTATTTCTATAGTTAATATTATTTTATCTTCATACGTTTTGTGGACTAAATGTTACTTAAATACTGTTTATTCTACAAAATAACTACTAACAATCTAATAGGTGGGTACTAAAGCTCTTTTTAGTACCCACCTTAATAGGTGGGTATACTATCTAATGATAGTTAGTAGTTATTTTGTAGAATAAACAGTATTTAAGTAATATTTAGTAGTCTTTTTCTTTGATAAATTCCATATAATTTTTACTTAACATTTATTTAAATTATACAAGATGGGCTAAAAGAAGTCATCCGATGTTGTTTGGCTATAATTGTTTTTACATCAAAAAGTATATGTTATAACATAATGCCTTCTTAAGATTGTGCAAAGTATAATTTTCAATTATTTTTTATTTAATAGACGCGGTAAAGGAGGGGAATTTAAACAGTAATAGATTTAGAAAAGCTTAAAAGTTACAGCTACAATCCGTTTATATGTAAGCTTAAAGGTTTACGTTCGCTGTCGACTACAGAATTGCATTGTTAGGTGCTTAACGCTTTTTTTTAAATAAACTAACTTAATTTATTTTATAATTGCTTTAAAACTGTTAAATTACATTCATGTAACTTGTTAGATTTGTTGCAAACAAAGTTCTACCAAGTACGGGTTTAGAGGAAAGAATTTTGTCTATATATAAAAGTTATATATTTTCCTAATGCAGTCCCATCATACTATCTTTTATAATAGCATTCTTTAAAATTGTTGCAGATGGCTCGATACAAGAAAACTGGTTTCATGGACGACGATGCGGGTAGCGTGAGCTCCATTCAACTAAACGAAGGTGTTCGCTCCGGTGGTACTCATATTCGATATCATATGGTAAATGAATTTGTATATTGTTACACAGGGTCTGACAGCTATAACGTCTGATCGTACATTGAATTATTGAAGATATTCTTGCAGTTATATTTAAATTACTTTCATTTCCTAGCTGTCTGGTATGGTAAAATGTGTTCAGCGGGTTCAGATTCGGATGGAACACTACTGCCCACTACCATGCATGCTAGGTAGGAAGAGCCGTTAGGTTGCTTTTTGTTTTTTATTAGAGAAAATCTATATATTACATAGAAGCGTCTCTTTTTTGTTTATAATGTCAGACAGAAAGGAATGTAAACAATTATTTAAATCAAATTATTGTAATACCTAATATGAATAACAGAAAAATAAGATTTAGTCTTTTTGTATAGTTATATACATTATATACTTGTACATATTTTTTCTACAGGGTTACTATAAAATTCATTAAAGTAACAAAATTTAAGCTACTTTAATTAGTTTTAGATAAAATTAAATAGATTGAAAATTAATTATTTTATATACAACAAAATCACAATTAAAGGATGTCCAAAAATTCACCCAAGAAATTTTTTTAATAGAATGAATAAACCTGTGTTATAATTAAAAATTGAAATTTTTTTATTGATTTATATAGTTTACAGTATAGGGTTATGTATGGAATAGCATATTGGGTAAATGCCCTCCACGACTTTGCTGGCACATATGCACTATTTTGTTGAAATTTTCCATGATTGTTTTGCATAAATGGGGCTGAATTTCGTTGATACATTTTCAATTTAATTATAAACACAGGGTTTTCTATGAAAATTACTTCTTGCGTGAATTTTGGGACATAATGAATGCACTCTATATTACACCTTACATAATATATTATTATAATAAAGAGTTTAAACCTGAAAAAATGTTCTATGAATATAAAAACCACTTTAAAATATTTCTAGCGCCTGGAAAATGTTCAAAGAAAATACATCAAAGACCAAGTGTTAAAATTGCTCTTTAATTTTACTCAGGAACTGGGTTTCAGCGAAACCTATTAGCATTTCTACTTGAAATTTTATATGGAAAACATTTTAGAATGAAAAGTTCTTTCTACTGTATTTTACTAAAAAATACAGAAAAAAAATATAGTTAGTAATATGCTACCATTTAAAACTGTTTATTTTTTTTATACTTCACACATGTTGTAGGAAGAAAGAGACAAATGACATTTTGTCATGTCACCTTGATTACTCGTTTTGGTATTGGTAAAGAAAATTTATCTTTTACTCTATTATATCAACGGGCAAATTTAAATAGAAAATAAATCTACATACCTATATCCTCTTATGTTACTCGAGGACAATGTACAGCTAAAATTAGTATGAAGATTATAAGTATTGGTATGGCGTATGGGAGGAGCACTGAGAGAGGATATCTCGAAATTCGACAGGGAACGAGAAACCACGATCGATTTTAAGTTAGTCGTCCACGAGTAGAGGGCGAAAACTCATTATACTCGTATATAATAATGGATTATCACACATTGCTCCTTTTCTAATGAGTTGTCCTGCCTTTTTGATTGATTAAGAAGCTGCGTATAGCACCTAAGTGCCAAATCTCACCTGTCATCTTACGTGATATATTATAAGTTTTTGTGTAAGCACTGCTATATAAACTTAAATTTATTTATTATTAACCGACTATAATATGGAAACTAATTTTAAATATAATATTGCTTGTGTACCTGTTCGCACAAGCACATATTAAGAATTTGACCATTAAAACTGTTTAAAATAGTTAAATGACAATTACGGAATGCAAAATATTCATTTTGTTCCCACGCATGGCTTTGGACGCATGGCTTAGCGGTCAGAGCGCTTGAACGGTTTTCAAGAGGCGCGGTTTCAAATCCCGCTGCGTTCAAATTTTTATACGTTTTCTAAATATGTATTTTTCAAAATATTCATTGTTCATATCTTGCAATGTAAAATATTCATTGTTCGTTCATATATACATATATATAGATAACAAAACACATGTTTAGTAATTATGAACATTTGGTAAAAATATAAAAGAAGGCAGACAAAACTGGATTAAGCAGCTAGTATAAAATAAAGTAGTCATTATTTCCTCAGGTAGGATTAAGCAGGCAGACATAACAAGGTGATCCGATGTTTCATGTAAGTTGACAACACAAAGCCACGCTCTGTCTATTGGATATAGATAATTAAATATAAAATATAAATTAAAGGTTTATTACATGCATGTAAGGCCATCGTGGCGCAGTGGGACAGCGTCTGTATTTTCTATTGGCTGTGGGTTCGAATGATTGTAATTTAAAAAGTATATTTAAAAAACGTATAAAAATTTGAACGCAGCGGCGGTATACGAACCCGCGCCTCTTGGAACATTTACTTTCATTACATTCAGCTGCGTTTTACACGCTTAGTACAACTTATTTTTGTTAAGTCCTAAGTGTGTGAACAATACTTTAAAAATGTAAAAAGAGATTATAATTTAATTATTTTCATTTCTCCGCTCTGGTTAGCAAGCGCGGCGTTGAACTGAGGCGCCACTCAACGTGCAATGTCATGAATTCAATGAAGTCTTGACACTAGGTTCTGTCTGTCTATCCTGCCATGCGGGAAAAAAGCAAAAAGCTGAAAATAAATTACATGCGAGACGTCGTTGTGGTGTTGCGGAAAATCCCATATCCGTGGCCGTAGAAATTTGTGGGAATCCACTCTTAGTGCTAGTTTATGGAGTATAGGTTCTTTTTAAATTCATCTACCCATGCTAAACTTTTCTTGCTAAGGTTCCCACGTACAGTAGTTTCAGCTGTACGCTGTATGTCAGTGAGTAACGAAAGAGTTTTATATAATATATTTCCAGAATATAATTAAAACGTATAAGTTTAACAGTCGTGTTCAGACTGCCAATTTCTCTCTTTTTTTTTACGCTGGTAAATGCATTTCACGCAGACCGCCCATACGCAAGTCAGACCCTTGCGGGAGGTACTGCGGGACTCACCGGGAAGCAAAACCCGACACTACCCACTAAACCCAGCGGAAACTCTTTCCACCCCAGACCACCAACTGCCCCAACCACCGCGTTGTTAAATAAAGACGTAAATTTGAAGCAATCAAAACTTTTAAGAGCTTTTTATCTTTTAATGGTTGCTTTAACAGACGGAATTTTATACACAGAAATTTGTACTGTCGTGAAATAAATCTTGTAACTTAATTGTATCTAAAGAAGGTATAAAACTTGGTAGATGAAAATCTATAAAATTTTTGAGTTGTATTTTTATTAGAAACAATTAATGTAGCCCACTCAGTAGACATAACATTAGACCATACAGTAAAAAAGTATTGTTTGTTTTGACTTTTTATACGTTATTATACGTTTACTTCCAAATGTTCCGAAACATAATTTTGTTTATCTGTAATCCTTTGTACTGAATTAGATTAGTCATTTCTGGTAAATTATCAGTGCTTACGAAGTTATTATTACGTGGTCAAATCAAGAGTACCTAGTATCGATAAGGCTTTCAGCATGGCGGTCTTAAATTTAAAGTTTTGCATGCGACTCCATCATGGTGGGAAGTAGGTACTTGTAGCAAACAGCTATAGGTGTGAGAATATTCATAAGTATAATATACATAGGAAAATTCCTGTTCAGGTTCTACCATTCAGCAGTCATGTCAGTAATTGATGTTCAGTGATAGTGATTTAGTGAATTACTGACAGGTTATCTCAGCGTTGCCCATTTATTGCAATGGATGCGAGAAAACAATATTAAATCGTTCCATATTTTTTTAACGTAGTACTGGATATTCAGGCGCCAATGTACACTTAAAATAAAATCACAATTATTTGCATAAAAATATTTAATTCGCACAAACTGTTTGCTATTCCCATTGCAGGAGCAGACATCTCGACTTATTAGCGTAAAATATTTATTTAACATTTAGTATCCATGTCCATACGAAACGTTATTGTTCTACTGTATATTTCCATGATGTGGACTATGGCAAGGTGATGTTAAGCTATAATATTACTTAGTAATTGTTTTTGTAATCCATACTAATATTGTAAATGCGAAAGTAACTGTCTGTTCGTCTGTGACGTCATCACGGCCAAACCGCTGAACTGATTGTGATGAAATTTTACATAGAGGTACTTGAGGGACTTGGGATGAACATAGGCTTTTTGTACCATTTTTTTATTTCTAGTATTTATAAAAATTACATGTTATACCGTATAAAACCATTCAAGTTCAACTTTTTCAAGGGCGGGCGTTTTATACGTTTTCTAAATATGTCTTTTTCAATTTCCTAAGTGTGCGAATAACACTTTAAAAAATGTTCAAAAAAATTACGTTATTTTGTCTACAATCCGTTAGGTTATGTTAGTAATTATATATATAGTATAGTATACAATTAGTGTATATAACATAGTAATTGTATAACTACCTCGTTTCAAGATTTCGCGCCATAGTGCCTCAGTGGGACAGCGTCACAGCGGACAGAACAATTGTGGGGTCGGTTGCCACTCGGGGGAAAGATTATACTTAAAATATTTCTTGGCTCTGGTGCTAATACTAAGCGCGGCATTGAGTTCCGCCAACGCGCAATGTCTGCATTTCGGTAGAAATGTGGAGAACGCAGTATCTTGACACTAGGTGCTCTTTGTTAAAAAGATAGGTACGTATTTCTCTATCACTCAATTTCCTTGGTAATTTCACAACATTCATTAACATTTAGTCCCTTCTACATACTAGGTAAGATGTAGGCGTTCCGTCAAGATAAGAAATACGAGGAAAATATTTAAGCGATACGCTATGTCGATAAGACCTTGGCATGAAGGCAGAAAGACTTCCGATTATCGAGACATCTTTTATAAACAATCTAACAAGAAACTTGTACAGTAAATTTTGAAGTTAAACTTTATTGCTTTACTTAAGTAATAAATGTGTTTGCCTTTTTAATTTACTTTATGTGAGTATTACAACAAAATAACAAAATATATTTAAAAAAAAACATAGTGATGCCCAGCTCTTGTTTTTATAGAAAATAGTGAATATTACCAGGATTTTCTCTGCCTTGTTGCAAAAAATGCCTGAAAATATATAATACACTACCTATTATTTTATACTGAGTTCCGCCAATCAACGTATAACTCAATAAGCAAGCAAATACATATTGGGGCTAAAGTGGAACCAAGCTGATATACCACTAGACTTTAAAGGAGGTGCCTGGAAAAAATAGTATTAAATAGTTTTTTAAACCAAATAATGTGCGTTCTTATAATACTTATGATAGCGTGTTCTGATTTATGAGTATGAGGCCATCGTGGCACATTGAAATAGTATCAGACTAACTATTAGACCCGGGAGAATAATTATATTTAAAAAAATATTTTTAATTCCCCCTCTATTAGGAATGACTGGAAACGCTATTAGTTCCAGTCTTCCTATCGAATCAGATGGAAAGCGAAGAATGGAATGTCTTGACACTTGGTTCTCTCAGCTTAAATGGCTATGCGGGATGAAACGTCAAGTTAAAATAATGGTACATTCCACTTTTGTTATTGTTGATATTATAATTTAGTCCGTTTTGGCATTGAATTTAACTCCAGTCACGTGATCATGCACGCACATAGCCGGGTATTATGACGTAAATCTACGTCAGTTCACGGCAGATGGTTTACGCGTATGTGTACAATACATAAGATGAAGGTAAAACGGTCTGTTTATATTTTTGTTTCAAAGAACATTTATTTATATTAAAATTAGTCCGAAATTTAATCTGTTTCCCCAGTTTGTACTTCTTCAACTATTAATATATCGAGTGACACCAGATGGTGTAATCCAAGGAAAGTCACATTTGTTGTATCGTGTTGATTGCCGTTAGTAAACGGTTGCATGTGAGCGCTGATATTCTATAGTAGATCTGTTTTTGTTGAACTTTAAAGATGCTGGCAAACTAGCGACGAAGTATTCGCCTTGCCGGTATGCGCGAGACGAGAAGTTAGTGAAGAGATACAAATAAAATTGATTAAATCTTAATCATTTGTAGTTTATGTGTGGTTATTTAACAAAAAATGGAGGCCGTGGGGCAGTGGCACCAATCGCGTTTACAGTCGTAAACGCGATTGGTTGTGGGCTCCATTCCCACTCAGGGCAATGATTGTATAAAATAAATATTTTCATTTCTCCGCTCTGGCACCTAAGACAAAGCGCGGCGTTGAGTTCAGCCACTCAACAAACAATGTCTCGAATTCGGGCGGAAAGTCGAGGACGGAGTGTCTCGACACTAGGTTCTCTCGGACTACCCTGCTATGCGGGAAAAAGCGTGGAGCTAATAAAATGTATATTTTAAACATAATCCCGAAATATTGAAAATAAAAAAAGTTATCATTAAAATCACTTAGAGACATTTGAAAAGATTCAAAAGGTTTGCTCGGTCTATAAATTTAATTCGCTACTAATTGTTAAAGTAAACTCAATGTTAATAAACTCGTGAACGTATTACTATTGTAGAATAGATACAATAAACAATGATGGTCGCATACAGTTACTAATAAAAAAATATATGGTATATATATAAAAATATAAAAACAAATGTATATAAGAGCAAA
This sequence comes from Podotricha telesiphe, assembly GCA_038994665.1. Classification (NCBI taxonomy): domain Eukaryota; kingdom Metazoa; phylum Arthropoda; class Insecta; order Lepidoptera; family Nymphalidae; genus Podotricha; species Podotricha telesiphe. The sequence continues at coordinate 12,583 of JAOYRR010000391.1, forward strand.
GTGCATTGAATGTTGTACCCAAATTGCCACTAAAGAGTTTCCAAGAGGCGCTGGTTCAAATCCTGCTGCATTAGTTAGTTTTGAATAACACTTTAAAATAAATGAAATATCAATACTGTTCAGTTAAGTTATAAAATATACTAGTTTGAATACAAAATGTGATGTTTTCGAGCCAAAACAATCAAAATACTAATATTTTTTTAATTCTTCATTTTAATAATTCTTCCCATTTAGATTTTTAAGACACAATGATAAAAATTTTTATATATATATATTTTCACACTAACAAATTAAAATGACTAATAACATTACAGTTCAATTTTTAAAATAACATTTTGCTTGAATGTATGAAATTAATATCAGCTAATTACCAATTCACAAGTAGAACTAGCAGCAAAAATTTTTTTGGTTAGCTAAATATGATTTGTGTTAATAAATTATGTGGATCAAATAGTAAATTATGTGATTTATGTACCGCGACGATTCATTCTTATGAAAACAAAGCACGTTGTTAGTTCACGTATATATGTGTGTAATCTAATATCGACCGTGACATTGACATGTGACAGTAATGCAACAGGTAGAATCCGCTTAATATGTTTGTTCCATTTTACCTTGGAAGCTAATACTGAGTAAATTATATATTTTTTTTATATTGCATGTTTAATGCATCTCTTGTTTTTTAATCTGCAGTTTAACTAGATGTGGAGTTCATCTTGTTCTTTTTCTATTCACATCTGTCTTATATATTATAGTAAATAGAGAGAAGTTGTGTTAAAAGTCTCCGTTCTTCTTGTTTTTGAATTCAGGTTTTTGCTGTTGACACTGTTAGTCTTGACAACGGCACCGCTGGAATGAGGGAAGAGAGCGATCAGTCCCTACACTCCCTCAAGCACCTCGTGGTTGCTTGAGAGAGTGACGTCGGTAGCAATTTCGCCCCTTGCGGAACACCCCAATCAGTTCTTCACCTTCTGCTCTTTTTATAGAGCGACACTTATCCCCCAATGCGTGTTGTAGTAAATGTTCTATGCGAGCCTAAATTCGCGATTAATTGGGAAAATTAAAATAATTTTAATTTAATTATTCCTCCAAATGGAGGTCGAACCCCACCACCACCACTAATACTGTCAGACACTATTATAATAGTAAACCGCATGAAGCTATAAAACATGACAGCGGTTACAGCTTCACGCTTTTTCCCGGATTGATTTAAATATAATCATTCCTGCGAGTGGGAATCGAACCCACAACCAATCGGGTTTAGAATCAGATGCTGTCCTACTGCACCACGATGCGCCACGATAATATTGTTGATTTTAACGTAAATTAAGTAATACCATAAATTTCCTTAATCTTATGGTACACACTATAATTAACAATAAGTACATCAGCCTACAAAAGTCAGGTAACTACATTTCGAAATAATCATCTGAATCATTATTACATTTTAATATACCTATTGGTTTGCCTTGACCACTATTTTTTTTACAAAAGCCTTCCTGCCATACTTTTATAAGGGCGTTTTCTTGCTGGGACCTGTTTAACTAATATAGTTGACATATTAAAAATAAAGTTAGGAGATTTTCGTCATCCGGACGATTCTACTAGAATACTAAATTAAGAATGGAGTATTCAAACAATACTAGTATACATATATAAAACTATACTATTATTTACTGAGTCACTGACGCACAGCAGAAGAAACTACAGGGCATGTAAGTTCCTTGAAGAGCTAGGTTACGGTAACGAAGCTGTGGGCAACAACTGGTTTCATAAAATCTCTTTACATACAATATCTTGCATGATGTGTAACATATAATAAATATAACCATTACACACTAGTATAAATATTCGATGTTTAAGAGGCCATCGAGGCACAGATGTCAAGAGTCTAATTGTACACTATACTTGCGGGATTGGTTCTTAGCGGCAATTTTATAAAGTAAATTTTAAAATGTGTTTTTGTTTTGCCCTATGTCATACCAATGTCGACAGCAAGCTGCTTTTATAATGAGTGACTTAAAATATATATTTTTTTGTAAGGGCCTTGGTTCATTAGTCATTATTTTCATTTTTTCGCTCTGGTAAGATAAAGTATGGCATTTAGTTCTGCCACTCAGAACTTCATACCTCGATTTCAGGCGAAAAGTGGAGAACGGAGTATCCAATACTAGATTCCCTCTGACTTACCTATTTTAAAAGTTAATTACACAAAAGGAGAAAAAAAATATAATAATATGTTTATTGTCTCAAATAATGTACAGTTACCAGTTACACAGAAATAAAAATCCTATTTGAGTTGTACATTAAATCTAGTATAAATTAAATCTGGTACCCATTGTAGATTGTAGATTTAATATATTATGAATACCAGCGTTCTTATAGTTTTTAACAACGACCTTGTAAAAGTGAAAAAGAACTAATTTTATACACCTACAAGTGTATATACTCCATGTACGTTTAATGTATCATGTATGCATATATATAATTGGCGAAGTACCTAACACATTTCATTATCTTTTGACAGAGAATTTGGCTTAGTCATAGACAATAGATCGCCGCGTATTCTTGAGATAAAGTATAATTATATGTATTATAAAGTTTCTATATTAAATTACATAGTCCATTATATTAATAGGTGTATAGTTAGTTAAGTAGTACCTATCTACTCCTTTTAATTTAAATTACGCTAATAGTGGAAGAAGTGAAAACCAATATATTTTATAACTAGTTACCAGCTCGTGGCTTTGCCTGCGTAAACGACACGACTAAACTATTTTGTTTTTTTTTTGCCTGCAAGCGTTCTCACTTAAATCACAAACTTTGCTTATATTTATTGTATTTTTTTTATTTACAACCGATTGATAAGTCAAAATTACATTTAAATCAGTAAAGCCATTTTTGAGATTAGCGTGCCAACGCACAGACAAACAGAAAAGAAAATAAAAAGTCAGTGTTTATTTTCTATCGTATTGATGAAATGCCCCTAATATTATTTTTTCTTATACATCTGTACGGACAGCGATCAGTTACATTTAAACACATCTGTTCTGTTAAGTTCGTCATATGTTCTTCGAATACTTTAGTAATGTCCTAATGCATTTATTACCATTTGTTAGACAGTCCGGATGCTAAAAATGATAATTAAAAAAAAAAAATTGTTATGAGTATTTTAAAGGGGCCCCTTAAATCCTAGGCACTGCTCCAGTTCCTCTGTTTGCAAAGCGATGGACACCTATACATGAACTACTAAGGAATTTCTTCTCATAATAGGCACGTGATGAATATCACGCAAAGTACAAAGTATTCACTTCGCGTATAATGTGTGTATCTGTTACATAAAAGTCGTATAGTAACACAAGTCATTATGTATCCATACTAATATATAAATGCGAAAGCAACTCTGTCTGGGACGTATCACAGCCAAGCCGATGAACCGATTTTGATGAAATTTTATATAGTAATACTTGAGGGTCTTGGGATGAACATAAGCTACTTTCGTCTCCCATTTTTTTTTAGGATTTCCATGAATATCATTGTTTAACGAAAAGGCCGCCGAAAATACGAAACAACTATAGTTCACGCGGGCCAGGCTGTAAGCGAGTCGCTAGAACCGATTTAAAATTAAAATTGTTTAAAGTTCACATACAAACATTATATTGGAGGACCACCGTTAAGTATTATGCGGGTGAAGTTGGAACTCGCACTAAAGGACAAATAAAATTCTCCGACAATTATTTTCCAGAGAGTTAAAGATGTTAGTATTTCTTTTATATATATAATTTTTTAGAAGCTTATAACATTTTACGTATTTACAGAGGAGATATATTGTGTAATGAGTTCAATGTTTAGTAATTTAATCCAGACTGATAATTCTATTTGAATGTATCTAAAATTTGAATCACCAAGCTCGATACTTGAAGCATCAGATGCTTTTCAAATGCGCCTCGGCGGCGCCAATATCTGCGATATAATGATACGTAAATATCAATTACTCGTAACTAGTAAGTTATATTTCCATAATAGAAGTAAACGTTGCATATAACGAGAATACAAAAGTCTTTGTATGTATGTTTTTTTGAGAAGGTATATGACGCAACGCATCTCCCGCATTTTGAACGGTACATGGGCCAGTGATTATAGGCTATAATCCACTCGGAGACTCACTTGGAGACGATCCACTTAGAGACTCGGTAGTAAATAGAACTTTATGCTAAATAATGTCTTATTAGAATAAAAATAATCATATACTTGTAACCTATATACATAATACATAAAAATAAATAGGAATTGTAGTCACAACCTTTATGTTGAGCATATAACAATTCAACTGCGCCATGATGGCGGAAATTTATATTAAGATAATAGCATATATGAATTTTATTTAAGTATAGGTTTAAAGAAACCTATAGTTTAATAAAATTGACATATGTATATTGTTATCTAGTTAATTTGTAATTAAAAGATAATGGTTAACGAATATAATTTACCGTGGAGAGATCTCAAATCTTACTTTCTCCGTCCTATGGCGTGCCTGTGAAAATTTATTTGTTAATGCATTTTTATACTTTAACAATAACAAAACTATTCATTAAGAGGTATCTTATCGTCAACGCTAAAAATCTTGGACACATTTCAGAGGTCACACATATGTAGGTATACTAGTAGTAGTTATAACTAATACGAAATTATCTAAATTTTAGCTGTTAATGCGCACGCGCACGCCATACCCAATTTGATTATGTGAGTACAGTATCGCGACGCTTTTAAATGAACGCGGACGTGAGTCGAATTAAAAACAATAACAAAAATATTCCAACATATGGTCAAGTTTGTTTTTAATAAATAATCCTTTAAAAGAAGTAAAATATAAATAGCATAAATGAAGTAGTAGTTACTTCAACAGCAATATAAAAATAAGTATCATCTGGAACAATGAATTAAGTGATTTTTTTTTAAATTGATGTATATAATTTTTTAAAATGTATCCGTAAAAGTAAAGCCCAGAGTTAAACGTAAAGCCAGTTGAATCTCGTGCACAAATCGCTATAGCAGCAGAGACAGCTATAGAGAGTGTGTAATGAAAATCAATATTAAACGCGACTCTACCACTTCACACCATCATCCTTGCAACCCATATTTAAAGCTTTACCAATATAGAGCAAGTCCAGAGTACACTCAATCCAAAACTTAATTGAGTGCAATTGGTGAATCTCCGACTCATCAACAAGCGCTACCCCAGAAGATACTACCTCCAACCCCGTCACCAGCTCCGGAAGCAATAAACAAATTCAACTTTTTAAGACATGCCAAGAACGCAAGAAATAACCCTTTCGTAAAAGTCAGTTCCATTGTTTTTAAACAGAGAAAGTTCTACGACGGAATTGTTTTCAAGAGAAAGCTCAGTCCGGACTTCTTTCAAATTCTCGTCTGAACTTATTCGATACAGTGCCGAAGCCTGAAACAACAGAAGGATTTGGGAAGGCTGTAAACATATTTAAAAAAAAAGAAACAATTAAATGTATGATAGTAAATGTAAGAAAAATATTAGACCTAGCGCTCTTAGTTTTCATTAACACCGGTTATTCGGTTATTTTGTTTTATTGGCATATAATGGCACATTGTTTTATCAACATAGATGCATATATAAATAGAATAAAACTAATAAAACAGCTCTTTACACTTGTCGTCCTTTTTAAGCGATGACCTTGAATATTAAAAGAGTGAATTTCAAGATGAATTTGATGTGTAAAATATTGAATTTGGATTTCAATAATTTGAATGCGTAAATAAATAAATTCAAATTGGAATTTAAAAACTATTACGATATGTTTATTATTTACGATAATAATTTCACTAATCATACTCTAATATAAATCGGGAAGAATGGAAGAGTTTTGCCACTAGTTTTCCGTCAATTTTACAAGAGATGTATGTATTTAGATTTTAGTTGAATACATTTTAAAAATTTAATATTAGTTAACTAATGCGAGTTTTAGTCACGCACTATATGGTTACTACTTACGCCTCTATTGGATAGAATATATTTATTCTATACCTGAATCTTGAAGGACTATATCAATTTTGTTTCAAATAGCTGAATTCTGTAAAACTAACCTTACATTGTTAATGTTTGTCATAAAAATAAGGTTTAAATATCATTAGCCGCGTCTTTTTGGAAACCGTCCAAGCGCACTGACCGTTAAGCCATGCGTTCAAACATATATACGTATTCTAAAAATATGTTTTTAAATTTTCTAAGTGTGTTAATAACACAATATTGTAAATGTGTTTCTGTAAGACGTCTATTAATTATTGTATTGCATTTTATTTACTTATACAATTAACAAAAGTGTTACCAGATCTTAATAATGATTGAACTTATTACGATTAGTTGTCGTGAGTACAATTTGTAGGTACAAATTGTACTCTATTGTACGTAGGTACGTATGTAGGTATATGAACGATAAGAATCCACAGCTTATTATTACAGTTCAATTTGCTACAGTTTTGGCATCTATAGAAATTTATTTCTTTATATTTAATATAAGAAATGAATTCGGGCGGAAAGTGGAGAATGGTTTTTTTTGACACTAGGTTCTCTCTGACTACCCTGCTATATGGGCCCAAAATAAAATACAAAAGTAAATAAGTATCTTTATAGCGCTATATATTGGGAAATATTTTGTAATATTCTGGACAGCTATACATAGCTATACATAGCTATACATAGTAGTTAAGCTACAGCTTAACTCCATAAATAATATAATAATTGAAGATGTAGTCCAATTTCATTATATACGTCCGTGGTTCAATTGGACATAATGTGTCTCATATAGACAAAAAGAGAAGTATGCGGAGTATGGAGAAGGTCGAGATACGTTACTAAAGAGAACCACGGCTCTAAATTCTAGTATGGAGCGCATCCGTTAATGAAAAAAAGTAAAAGGTATCTTTATCAAATAACAAAGATAATCGTATTTTTCCTGCTTCGAGGCATAACTAACTTGTTTTTCATTTGACTAGGATGCAGAAAATGTAATTACTGCAGCGATGCAATTTGCAGTAGTTTTATTTTGCAGCTAATGCGACAAATTCAATTGCATTTCAATTCTGCACAAGTGTTGCAATTCATAGATGATATTATGTATAAATAAAAAATATATATATATGATGCCATACACACCATCGTTGCGCAGCGTTGCGTTAACCACGATAGTTGCGGATTTAATCTTAAATTGGGGGAATATTTATATTTTTAATAATATTTATAGCTATCCAGTAAGGTTATGCAAAAAATGTTTTCGGTGAAATAACACGTAGTAGAAAATCAAAGTTGCTAACACTTGATTTCCTCAACCTCTCATATAAATAAAAAGGGATATGCACGATAATAAAAATAGAATAGGAATTAAAATGTCTGTAAGACATCAAGTATTTGATGTAAAATTTAATTTATATATATTTAGTAATCGTTTGGCACATATTCATGCAACCCCTTTGCATGTGGCGGGCATAGTTGATGTCAGTAAGCTAATAGCGTGTTAATTGAACTCTATATTCGTCCTTGAAATTATTCCAGCGTTTAGCCTAGGTCTGCCTTACGCTAAGCAAAGCGAAACGCAAAGCTCCTCCACTTTGCACGAGCTTCTACTCCATACGTCTTGACTTCTATTATTTTGTTATATAAGTATTTGTCGTTTAATTTATTTTATAACAAGTGACTAATTAAAATTGATTTATTGGCGTAACTAGTTCACTTCTATTGGTACACGAGGTCCTCTATAATTTCATTTTTATAACATGGCCGTTAAGTTTGATTCCCACTTAAAAATACAAAAAAAATGTCTATTATATAAATTTGTACCCAGGTATTACGAATATTTGACGTTAATATGTGTATGGTGTATATGTTAAATATTTATGTTTGTTTATAAATAAGTGAAAAAAATATTAATAAAGAAACTTCAGAGTCGAATTTCCTCTAGCGATGTTTATGTGAAACGCAAACAAGTTCAAGGTCATTTTCATTTTGTGCCATTAACACTACAACTTATCCGGCCTTTTCGTGTTTTACATATATATTTACAAATTATGTTCTTAAACAAGTATATAACATAAATAAGTAATATACGTCATATAGAAATCTGAAATTTAGAAACTAATATGGGCATAGAATTTTGATGACACGCGAAGGGCAGGATGGTGACTATCCTCAGGTAATGATAAAGGGGCAGTTTTCTCAATCACACATACAGCATTGGATAATACGAGATCTAACAGTCTGTCATTACTATTAATGGCGAAATTATATTGATTTAATCCAGTAAATGACATAAATGGAAATAATTGTAAAATTAAATTGTTATCGGATGATTCCGAATAGCGAGACGGCCGCCATATTGCGTCTCTGATATTCAAATCACCCAATATAACAAAGCTGTCGTGGGGGTATTAATAAATTAATCCGATATGTATTCAAAGAAAATTTGCTTCAGAATTACATTGCTGAATATTTTGAGGAAAATTGCACCAAAATAATCGTCACTTTTTGCGAAGTAAACTCTTACTAAATAAACAGAGGTTTTTTTTAACATTTTTTAAAGTGTTATTCACACACTAAGGAAATTGAAAAATACATATTTAGAAAACGGGTTCAAATCTCGCTGCGTTCAAATTTTTATACGTTTTCTAAATATGTTTTAAACAGATGTTATAGCAGCATCAGGTAATTCGGGGGGCGCAATATAGTATCGGATATCTATAGATACACTTCTTTCCCGTACATGCATGAGAGTACCACTCCCAACTCTTTACTCCCAAACGCGTGTAATCGCGGTCGTTGCGATACATAACATACAATAAGCGTGCCAATTATTGCCGATTTAATTAAGAATACCGTTAACTGTACCAGACAACTGTAACTGAGGTTGGAAGGCATAACAAGTATTACTGCTGATGGCGCATTGATTGCCTTTGATTTGAGAGTTCTTTCTAGCCCTCTCATACGTAATTTTGTCCCATGTCCAAACTATCAAAGGCTTGTTAGTATAACGATTACCTATTTCCTGGTTAAAAAGCAGCAGCGCTTCAATTGGTCAGAGAATCGAACGAAGATAACTCGCTTACAATTCAGTTTACAAAGCTAATTGCCGTTAAAATGTGTATTTCCTAATTAACAGAAATTTATTATTAACCCTCCTAATCTCCAATTGCTCACAGTTTATTTGTTTCTAATGCATGTATGGCTATCTCAACTTGTATGACAAAACACTGCGCCGCTCAGCTCTATCGAATTGTGCAGCCCAAGTATTTTTTACTACACATTGCACGATAATATAATAATAACACTACCTTCTGTATAATCATTATATTCTTTTTTTAATTTTTTTTTGTCTACCCGCTTTTTCCCGCATAACAGGGTAGTCAGAGAGAACCTAGTGTCAAGACACTCCGTTCTTCAGTTTCCACCTCAATTCTAGACGTTGTATGTTGCGTGCGGAACTCAACGCCGCGCTTTCTGTTAGGTACCAGAGCGGTGAAATAGAAATATCTATATTCTATACGTATAATAAAAATGTAAATGATCGCTATCTGTACATGGAAGATAAATACAACAAAATTGTTTCAAAACAGTGGTTTTTAATCGTCTTTTCACTTTGTCTTTTTCTTTGTGATTTAAATGCATGCATCTTGACTTTTGTATTGTAGTAAACTTCGAATAACATTTAGTGTTTATTTCATTTCGTTCGGTTTATAAACAAAAAAGTAACAACCATTTAAATTATAAATTTAAACAAAGTTTGTGCTTTAAGTTAGAACGCGAGCGCGCGAAAAAAAGAAATAGTTTTACATAAAACCTAACGACTGAGTTGGATTCGACCCACAACCAATCGCGTTTACAGTCAGACGTTGTCCCACTGCGACGCGATGGCTGAAAATAATAACCAATCATTAATTAGCTATGAATCCTATTTTAACTTAAAATCGTATATTCTTATATAAAAAATACTATGATTCTTATATAAACTTCTTAAACGTCAATTATATAATATTATTTAAATATATCAGTGACCGATGAGTCCATTAAGGATTATTACACTTAACTTATCGCATTGCCCGCCCGCACCAAATGTACATCTGCTTATGTCATTGCTCTTGAATGCTATTAGACTATGTCTTATCATTTGTTTATTATTTGGAAGACGCTGAAATAGGACTTCTGTTTTATTTTCTAGTATCTTGTTTTATATTGGCTACTAGCGACCCGCTCGTGGTTCAGCAGTTTAACCGTGATGACGTCACAGACAGACAGACAGATTTAGTTTCCACCGGCCTTTTGGAAATTATAATAAATGAATAAGTTATTAATAAATGTAGCAATTTTACAAAACAACAAAAATCTATTTTTACAAGACAATTTCATCGTATAACTAAACAGAATATTTATATTATCGTCCAGGACGAATCTAGATTTTTAATATTAATTTGTAAACCTCTATAATTATATCGAACTTCGCCACTGCTAGGCTATTTTTATTGCCTACTCGTAGTTATGTTGTGTTATGGGGGATAAAGTGCGAATTTTTTTTATTGTAACTAAAGAAAATATTGTATTTAAGACAGATATTTAAGAAAATGTATCTTTAACCCTTTGTATCTCTTAACCCTTTAAATTGTAAATAAATTTATTTCAATTTTTAAGTTTATTTCGTTATTCAATGTGAACTATTTACCTAAATTTTAATATTTTTTTTAAATAGACTGTTTTTATCTTTGTACCACAAAAGACATTTAAAATTTTACAAACGTATTTTTTGTAGTCACAGTTTCACAACTCAACCTCTCATCTATATAAAGGAGCATCTTTAGTATGCGCATATTTTATGGTACACGTCAAGAATGTTAGGGTCTTAATCCGGCTCATTTTAACCGACATTGGCAAGTGGAACCAGGAATACTATTACATATTTCTGCCAACCCTATAATGGCGTGATCGTGGACGAGATAAGTGATAAGAAATTGAATGTAACCCTATTTAACTTTTGCCAATATTTTGTCAAATCTATACTTTGGAAAAATATTGTTATATTATATAAAGATTCTATTTCTTAGCCGTTCTGTATAATTTATTATATCGCTCATATAATATTAAAAAAGTAACTCAAATATAGTGTTATGTAATGTTTGTTTTAATATTATGTCATCTTGCCCTGCTATGCGGGAAAAAGCATGCAGAGTGTATCTGTATTGTAACAACTTGACGCATTATGCGCTTTTTATATATATGAATATATATATATATATATATATATATATATATATCGGTCGGTCGTACGTCGGTTGCTACGTGTACATTATAATTATCAGTATATTGTTTTTCTTTTAGTTATGAATGTACACTATAGAATAAATTATAATAATTTATTTAAAATTTCAATTGAACTTGATGTTTTTTAACGTAAACAAGTACATTTTACTTTCTTACAGATGACTCACAGCTCAAATAGCTTTGGAACAGATATTCAATTTGGTCACGAAGTCACTTAAGCTAGATTAGTTAAGCTAGATAGAAGCTACATGTAGATTCAAATGTTTGGTAATTTGTATAAAGATGTTTTTTTATAATTTTATTATTGAAAATTATTATGAATTAAGACGGTTTCGTAAAGTTTCACCGCCAAGCATGCAATATCCAATCTCTCTAGATTAGACTAGATTGTTAAAATATAAAAAAAACAGAGTGGAAATTTAACAAAAGGTTACATATAAAAATAGGAGACGCGTGGAGATGAAAATATGTAAAAGATCGATTTTTCATTAGATTTACTTTTAAATGGTTATGTACCATTTATATTTAATTTTCTGACTTTTCCTGGGTGGTGTCCTGCCACTTGACACGTATACGTAAAGGATTTCCTCACGATAAAAAAAACCCAAAGGAGCTGCCCGTCCTGTCTATTGCCGTATATACCTTCCAGCTAAATATCATGTTCATAGACCGAAAATTTCGTGATAATTGAGAATGAGTTAAATTTTATATTAATTGATAATTTTTAAACTCTTTCATATTCTTATATGTATAATACTAATATAAATACACTTCTATATGATTAAAGAAAATATGAGTGACGGGCCCATTGCGATGCAGAAAGAGGAGTTCGGCGCATTACCTGGGACTTGCGACCAAAATGTAACCTTAAGGGACCTCTTTAAAATGCTCATTAACATTTTTTTGTGTCTGAATGTTACCCAATAGGTGTAAAAAACATATTTTATACAATGAAAAAATCATCACATAATTTAATTAATTAAGTCGATAAATTAACTGATTTTAAATAACTCTCAAAAATATTTTGTATGGCGTCAAAGTTCTCAGAAATGTGTTTGTGGCGGATTGCTCTCCTCATTTTGTCCTATATTTTTAATGAAACAAGAATTTTTATTATTTTCATTACGGGGATTTATTTACTTAGAGGAGAGTAGTAAAGAGTTTTGATTATCTCTGGTGTTTACCAATCTTTGGTAATGAAAACACCAATCTTTAATAAATAAATAATGCAACCCTACTGTCAAGACACTCCGTTTTCCACTTTCCGCCCGAAATGAAGATTTGGCGGTTTGAGTGGCGGAACTTAACGCCGCTCTTTGTCTTGTACCAGAGCCAAAAAAAGAAAATAATTTTATAATCATTCCACCGAGTGGGGATCGAACCCACAACTAATCGTGATCGCAGTCAGACGCTGTCACACAGCGCCACGTAGGTCTTAATATTTCCTTACGGTAACTATTCTTTTAACATTTTTTAAATAATTACACACTTAGGAAATGTTTTTACATTTTTAGGAAACGTATAAAAAAAGGCTACGTCGAAATTCGTTGGATTTCGTCGGATCTAGAACGCGTAGCTTAGCAGTCAGACGGTTTCCAAGAGTCGCGGTTTCAAATTTTTATACGTTTTCTAAAAATGTTTAACAATTTTTTTATTAAAAATCACATTGTTAACAGATTATTTAACTATAGGTATTATATAACATTACTTGTCCATATGCGTAGTGAGTAAAATGTGTAGATATAATAATAGGTGATATATAAGCTAAACAACATCTGAGTCTATTCTTTAAAGGGGATAGACAAACACAATACATCTATTAAATTCAAATAAAAATTGCGCGTTCACAAACATGACGTGTGACAGTGACAGAATAACTTTATCAGCAAAAGTAGTTTCTTTCGCATACCAATGTGAGAGAGAAACTAGTGTCAAGACATTACGTTCTCCTAATAAAATCTTTGGTTTATATACCACCTCAGTCTACCTGTGACCACGGACTGTTGTAAAGTGTTTGAAACGTCGGGTTTCTAAAATGTGTTTTCGAATACCATTAATATACGCGATTAATCCGGTTAAAAATAGTTTAATTTCAAAATTAAGTTCTCCTTTTACGTTCTAATAAGAGAGATAGCTTACTTATTGTATCAGAGCGAAGATATGAAAATAATATTCTTCTAAATGGGAATTAAACGAGCAACCAATCGTGTTTAGTCAGTCTCCTTTTTTACTTAGAGTATTTATTAATTCTCACATATGTTTATTTGGCATTCGCTTCGTAATATTATAACTCCTTAAAAAAATAGGTACATTTTGTTTTAAATATTTTCTTACGTAAATTTTAAGGTTCTTTAAACCCATTTATTTAATGAAAGCAAGTATTGGTAAATTTGTTTAAGTATTCTAATTACGACTATCAATTGTTTCTGCCCTAAGTTTCTGTAAAAAAAATGTTACCACTTCTGCTACGCGGCCTCTGTTCTTTATATCCTGTGACCAAACTAAGCACTTACAAATAACATTGCTATAATAACAGTTTATTGGCCTACAATAGGATAACATCTATTCGATTATCAGATTTAGGAGCTGAGTGTTGTCTTTAAAATATGTATGGAGTGTGTACAATATAAATATTAAAATATATAAATAAAGTGATGACTAAAGCGGTACGTATTTTCTCTTCGTTAAAATTTTAAATTGTTCTTTAAATACATAAAAACATAAATAATACAAAAAATATATATTTTTTTTATTGTTTGTTTTATTTTATTACCAATAATTATTACATTGCGTTTCAAAATAGATAATATGATTTATATTTATTACGATAGATTTTTATTATTGAATATGAATTATACCAAAGTGCAATAATTGTAGACTCACTAGTCTGAGCTTCATATATGATTATTATCTATTACATTTAGTTGCTGTATTCGTAGTCTAACAGAGGCTTAAGGATATATTAAAGTATAACGAATACCTTTACTGTATATACTTCTGAATAATATCTCAATCTCAATCTTGAGACACCATAGCGGTGTAGTTGAAAAATGTCTAGGTTATTTTGGATGGTTTTAAGGACAATTTGCACTCGGCAGAATTATATTTAAATCATTTTGATTACCCTGGTCCGATAAGACAGAGCGCTTTTTTATTTATAAAGTGAATAGTAATAATATTTAAACTATATTTACAGATAATTTGTCCGTTAAGTGTAAATAATAAAAAAATGTTAAATTAATGAGCCTATTTAAATTTACAAATTTTGAAAATATTTTAATTTGTATTCTCAAAAAAATTCCATTTAAATTAAGAAAAGAAATAATTATCTACAAGTCTTTGCAGTTCTTACCTGCGACTAGCTAGCTGTATATGCATTTTGGGCACGGCGGGCTTGCCACACCATCTTACGTGGAACTTGAGGCTTTTTCTATGTTGAAATTGCTAGATGTAGGTCTTTATTGTTTATTTTATGTTTTTCCATCAGGATCCTAATTGCTTGGATGGCATCCGTAGTCGATTTGGATGGTGTGAAACCAAACTGATTTAGATATATTTCAGCAATGTCAGCAAGCCTACTACAATTACTAGATCCCACATTGTATGTGACTTCAATTTTATGCCCTTGTTATTTTCACAAGCAACCTAAAGAGATAACTTTGCCGCCATGAGTCTGGTTTACGCTTATTCACGCCATCCATCAATAATTTGTAAGTTGTCTACTAATCATCTTAGTCTTTATTTTGGATGTATTTGTTTATATTGATATCCCCATCTCTATTTCCTCGTATACATCTTTGTGTTAATTTGATTGCGAGCTTTGACATTTCTTAAAGAGGTATTTCTTATTTACTAATGTTTCCTTAAACGAGTCATTCCACCAGTTTGGATCTTCTCCAACACCACTTAGTCCCTTTGAGACTCCTAATATCTCATCCGCCTTAGTTCTACAATGAGCTTCAAACGCACACCACTTACGTTCAGCATGTTCGTAGTTTGTAAATATTTCACTAAAGTCCTGCACATTGACACGTATTTAGGTATGCTTCTATATATATATATAATAGTCACAACTGCACGTAAATCAGGAAAGCCATTTCTGAAAAAAATATATAGTTTTGGATTTTATTACATTGTTAAATGCCCCGAATAATATTTTTCTTTCTCTCATTTATAGACATCGATCATATATTTTTTTATTATTTGTGTATATGTATAGATACATATATTATATTATTATTATTATACGAGCTGTGCCCGTGACTTCATCCGCGAGGATTTCTAAATTAAAAGTATCCTTAGTAACTCCCTATTACATCAGCTATCTACCAGTGAAAGTGCCGTCAAAATCAGTATCGCCGTTCCAGAGATTACCCGGAACAAACAGCCAGACAGACAAAAATTGTAAAACGTGTTATTTTAATATTACAAAAAGACATTCCAATTTTATTTATTTGTATAGATATTTATTTATTTTTTATCTTCCCTAGCGATGTAGTTAGAGAGAACGGTGCGTCAAGCGCTACGGACCCTTGCATACTTCTTTCACCTCGTCCACTGTCAACAAGTTCAAACATGTCCTCCGGGTTTCCTCCTGATTTTTACGTGATCATCATCCAGTTTCAAAGATACTGTGTTATCGATGGTCAACCGAAGTCTCCCACTACTGTTATATCTTTTACTAATATATCATACTTTTATATCTGTAAATCAATATGACTTCATAACTATTAACTACTGGAGAAAAGAATGTTATAATTTTAAATTAATGCAAATAATATCACGGGAAAGAGTTCTTACATATAAAACTCTATTTAAAATGGAAAGGTTAAGCTTCAGCTAATTTAGTTTGCGCTAAATGTTTACAGCCTTGCGCGGTGACCTAGAGATTATTGATGAGATGAGCTGTACGCCGTAAAGACTCTTTGATTTTGTAACCCGCTCAAGTTTAAGGCGAATTTCTGTAATATGTTAAAAATGTATGTCAAAGGGATACAATTAAATCAACTCAACTGTCGTTATTTGCGTCGTAAGTGAGAATTTAGTGTTCAAAAGCAAAATTTTTATATTACTTTGAAATATTTCTTTTTTCTCTCGTATAGCTGGTAAGTCAGAAAGAACCTGGTATGAAGACACTCCGTTTTTCAGTTTTTAGCCCGAATTCGAGACATTGTGTGTTGTTCACCAGTGCGGTGAAATGTAAAAACATTATCATGCACCGAAAAATTGGTCAAAAAGTTTGAGAAAACGGTGCAACGCTGGAAATACCAAAATCTGGAAGACTGAAGTTACCAAGAACGGTAGAAAACGTGGAGAGTGTTAATGAGTCTGTTCCTGACGATCCGAACGTGTCAATTCGGAAGCGCGCAACTGCTTTAACTATGCATAGATCATCATTACACCGCATTTTGCACAAGACCTAAAGCTGCACCCCTACAAAATTCACTTGGTACAAGAATTAAAACCCCAAGATGACAGCAAGCCAGATGCCATGCCTTGCTTTTTTTAAGACAAAAGGGGGCGTGCAGTTATAGTGAATTCAGAGCGTAATGTGGAGATGTTAGAGGACTTCTTGGTGCCTGAACTGCAAAATTTTCCTGGCTATACCAAAGAAGATGGTTTCAGCATCCGAAATATCCGTCACGGCAGCCATCACTGAGTCCGCCGTCGACATTACGTTGCCGAGCAGTCATCATTAACTTTACTGTTCTATTAAATGAGTGCCGCAAACGCGAGGGTCTATATTTGGATGATTTTGTTTTTAAGAAATAAATTCCCAAATTGTGTTCTTCAATAATTAAAATTTTTTTTCTATATACAGCTTACTTTTTAATCGACCCACTAAATATAAATTTTCTTTTGAGCCATCTTGTAGAATTCATATCGGTAAATTAAACGCTATGCTATGCTTAAAGCTCAATCGATTTGACGTAGCTGGTTTAAAATTCTGTTGCCAGATATAACTCTTATACCTTACCTACCCTTTATAAGCTTCTGATACTTAGGTATTCGATCCATTCGATACTCATAATATACGCGATTAATCCGGTAAAATAGTTTTATTCTAAAATGAGTAAAATTCGCGTAAATCTTATAATATAAAATAAATATGGAAATTGTATTCAAATTATTTTACCAATATTCATAATTAAATTTTAAACTTAAATTTTATAAAAAAACAATCTTGTTACTGGAGTTTCTCCAGGTATTTCTTTTAGGCAGTATAAAGCAACTGATAAAATACACCGTCTAACATTTTTAAAAAACTTATTAAACTTTAAACGTAGCGGGACTCGAACCAACGCCTCTTGGAAACCGTCCAAGCACTTTGACTAGGGGGTAAAAATACTTTCTATCCAGTTGAAATTCTTATACACATGTTACAACTTATTTTTTGTTGTTTTTCATGTCTTAAATGTCTTTTAAAAATGTAAAAATATACTCCGTCTATTTTTAGCCACTAAGAGGTCTGTACAATTATCATGTTTAATGAAAACATCCCATTTTCTCCACAATTACTAAGTCACACAGTGCTCATATACAATAAAAAATAATTGTTTCAGGGCGTGTCTTTCATAGGATGGCATCAGCGGACGAAGCTGGAGCGCGTGTTGCTCGTCGTGAGCGCTTTATTACTGCTAATTGTCCTATTGGCTGTCAGTATTATGCTGACCGTACGTGGCACTGTTAATATTCCAGTACCACCATGCTACCAGCCTGAGCCTAGAGGTTTGTATTTTTTACTTATTTTACTATAATCAATATATATAATAAAAAGTAGAAGAGTCAATTCTGTACATGAAACATTTTAGAAAATATATCGATAACAGAAGCGAAAAAACTATTTATTATAACAGTAGAATTTTTGTCCGGGCGTGTACTTTGGGCGTCAATTATGCAAAAACTACTGTACAGGAATGAATGATTTCTTGGAAAGCTTATAGTCTGCAAGGACATACAGGATAGTTTTTATCATGACATTCGATGTAATTTTGTAGAAAAAATACTGAACTTAAATAGTCAAGTTACTAAATAGTAATTTATTTCTATCCAGTAGTCAGTAGTTTATATAAAGTACATACAGCAACATACAGGATATATATTTTGTTAACATTTTTTAAAGTGTGTCCCACACTAAGGACATTGAAAAAGACATATTTAGAGAACGTATAAAAATTTGAACGCAGCGGGATTTGATATTTATTTAAACCAATATATATTTAATAAATAGCATTCTCTCTTGCCAGACGATTGTTCGTAGAATAATCTTTGGGTAGCAGAAATTTGTAAAAATCTCTCTACAGAGATGCTAACAACAAATATGCGTATAAAAATTTCAACGTAGCTGGATGTAGAACGCATGGCTTAGCAGTCAGAGCGCTTGAACGGTTTTCAAGAGGCGCGGGTTCAAATCCCGCTGCGTTCAAATTTTTATACGTTTTCTAAATATGTCTTAACACACAACTTCTTTTATATTCACTTATTAAATACAGTGTCGGATTTACCAGCAGGCTCAGAAGGCTTAAGCCGGAGTCGGCAGATTTTTAGGGGTGGAAAGTTTTCTGGCCCATTTCTTTTGCTACTTTATAAGCGTCATAAAGATTCGTTTGATATACGGATTTCTGATATCTTAAAAATATCTTATCTGTCTTAATGGGTCTGCGACACATTTTTCTCTTCTTACCTGTCTTTTGTACACCCAATCTGTTATATTCTACAGTAAAACAGCTCAGATGCCATCTTGGCGCAGTGGCACAGCGTCTGGTGGTCGATAATGCCATGGTGTATAAAATGGCTTCAAATTTTAGAAAGCGTCGATTTTTTTTTTCATTCCTTGCATTCTTTAAATTTACTGTAACTCATTCTTTAAATTTAGTAGCAACTTTGACTTGCACAGAAGCTTGTTAATTGAACATGCTGCTACAAGAAATATAGTTTCTGAGAGTACGACACAACGCAGGAAAAAAATGACGAGACTGAAGAGAGTATACTTCATACGTTGATCTGCTAGAAAGGATGCATGTAGAGGTTTGAGAAATTCGTATCTGAATTAGAGAAAACGGCAGAAAGGCTTACAACAAGTTTAATAAAATATCTCAGTTCTAAATAAAATGAGCCAATAATTATACTCGTATATAACGGAAAAGGAATTGTCCATAGAACAGTTTTTATTCTAATGATATAGGAATTCATTTAGTTCAAGTTTAGTTATGTTCAAAGCCTAATTTCAAAGCATTTTGGTAATATCTAGCAGAATGTAGGTTTGAATTTTCGAGAGTCTATCTTCGTTTGTGCGAAAATAGAGTTTGCAAAACGTTTATCCTAACTTGGACGTAGCTCTCCACATATGAAAAGAAACAAACAATTTGTATTTGGTATGCAGTATAACATACTTTTCCTAGTCCTTTCTAAAAGAGTTAAACATTATTTAGGTATTGAGGCAAAAAAATTAAAAGCTCTAGCTCTATTGTGCATTTAGACGAACTTAATGAATAAAAGTACTTCTGACGATGGACGTTTAACAGATTTTATGATAAATATTCGCACAAGAAGATAATGTACCTTCTATTTTTCATATGATTATTGCGAATTATTTTTGGAAATTTGGATTGAATTGGATTGTAACAATAAACAAGGAACTGAAAATAGTAGAGTCGATTACTTGAAAATATGTAAATACGCCACTGACTAAATGGTATGTATCAACTTAAAAATATATAGTAACGGCAAAACCTGTATTATTTAAGTCAAATACACATTACATTACATTGTGATTACATACTTAGTATAAAACGAAATTATCTTCGCTATGTACGCTTAGGAAGAAATCCAGCACACGGCCAATCAGGCCTTCCCAAAGACCTATCCGTATTTCTGGACAGTGTTGACTTTTATGGTCAGAAGGCTCAGCCCTGAAACCATAATCCCACTCGCCATTGTGGAGAGTGCGAAGGAGACACGAACGTCGTGTACTTAGACCTTATGAAACCATGAAATGGATTTTAACTCAGGTTTTTATTAATAGATAAGAGTGATATGACGAAGATGAATATATAGTACTGTAAAGCATATTTTAGTAGAGTAAAAACTATGATTTCAAATATTTGTCGTACAAAACATATATTTGTTCGCTTATATTTCTAACGCCACGCTGGATAAACTTTAAAAGACAGATAGAGAAATGGAACAAAATAATATATTATAGAATTGTGTATTTTAAAAATGTTAATAAATTTTATTTTTTATTTATTTTTTAAATGTTTTAAAATATGTACTATTACTTCTGGGTTCTACTCTTAGAGGCTGACTTCTAAACACTGCAATATTTGCAGCTTGGACATTTTGACACAAAACTGAAAATCAAATAATGTGATAATTAAATTCTAATTTCCTGATGACGAATTTACTTAGAGCAATAATTTTTTAGTTGGATTCAGAAATTGAAATTAAAGTGGACTTCCACTATTTAAGCATATGTTTGATTTTATCAATTGACAAAATATTACTTAGTCTAGCCATAAACATTGTTACAAAGAAAAATATGTTTTTTATTGTACGTAACATTTATTACTATTACAGTGTGTTAATTTAATATATTAATATAAAACCATTCAAAATATATATACCTTATTCGAAGTGGTTTCCACTGGCTGCAATACAGTCATTTAAGCGTTGAAGCAATAGCAGCCAGCACTCTTTCTATCGGAAAATTGTTCACTGCTATACGTATGGATTGTTTTAGGGATTCCAAATTATCACTCTAAAACTGGCCACAAATCATAATCCAGTTTAGATTAATATACTTAACGTATGGAGGATTTTGAAAATTGTATTTGGCACCACACTTACTTTGTCTTTGAAAACACAGTGAACAATCATAAAAAAATTACAGATTCCAAAATTCATAGGACTGTTTTGTTTATTTATAATTATAACGCTATTTTTGTCCAGACTTTTTAGACGAGAGATTTTTTATAATTCTACAATATTATAAATTTGAGCTAAATTTGTGATATAAGTGAGAAAGCGGGTGGACGAAATATCTAAGTACCTATTAGTCGTGTAGTGTACGCACTCGAAGCCGTGAGCGGGTCGCTAGTAATATAATATGTTAATAAAATTAAACTGTAAAATAAAGCGCGGCATTGAGTTCCAGCACTCAACACGCAATGCCTCGAAATCAGGCGAAAAGTAAAAAGAGGAGTGTCTGGACTTCTATTACCAGTTCAGTTCTTTAAAAATGGTGCTTCGAACGTGCCAGTAGAGCTCAAAGCACTTCGCCAATGTCACGTTGTATGGCGAACACACCAAGGAGATTAATTAATTTGCATACTTGTCCACACTGCTATGCGGGTATATAGTGATCAATTATGAAAATAGACCACAAATGACACTTTCATATTTAAGTGCACAGACGGCGCCGCGGTTTTGCTAAGTGAAATATAATAAAGCCTGAGGGTTGTTAAACTATAAAAGATTGAAGGTCAGAGGCGGAATCCACCCCCTCGGGCCTCGTGTACACAAGGTCGTGTTACAACAAATGTGTTAGCTATTTGTGTTTGCGTATTTTATGTTTACACAGGAGAAATACGAAACCTTACTAACCCTTGGGTTTCGTTTCGTAATTTTTTTAATTTGATTATTATAGATTTCGTAAATACTACATTCGTACCATTAGAATCATGTAGTTAGTAGTTCCTGCCTTTAATATCTGTAAAATGTACTTAAATTGACTATTTAATATGTAAATAAAAAGAAAAATTATATAAAAAACTTTTTTATGTAGTAATACAGTAACTTGTGGTTAACATTGTAGGTTACATGATTGTGTTATTTTATTTTTTACCTCTTTTAAAAAGTTACCGTCTGAAGAATATATATATATATATATATATATATATATATATAAATAATGTGTTCGCCATACTACAGTACTATATTCCAATGCTTTTAACGAGACTATTATACAAAATGATCTTAGTGCGTGGATTGTGAAAATTTATGTAACATGCTGATATTGAACCATAGTTTTGTTAAAGCTTTCTTAACAGCCTGATATATGTGTGGTACGAAGGTTAACTTTGAATCTAGAACTATGCCTGAGTCCTTAAAGGTAGACTGAAGACAAATATTCTATATTTCGTGTGAATTTTATATTTCTACATTTAGCGACATTTATGTTCATACCATTATCATCACACCATTCAACAAGGCGATCGATATCCTTTTGAAGTAGAACTCATTCCTCTTATGTAACGACTCTACTAAATATAAGATCATCAACAAATAAAAATGGAGTAGAGTTTTAAAAACACACGACAATATTATTCAAAGAAATATTAAATAGAGAGGGACCCAAGTGGTAACATTGAGCTACTCCTAATGAGATAACTTGATTACTGAATTTATATCCATTTATTAACACATAAAAAGAACGATGCTTCAAAGTTTGCTATGTAGAACGTTATAGCTGTTTAGTGTCATTACGGGTGTAATGTCTGATATCGATTTGTCTCATTGTGTGAGCCGAGCCCAGCATTACAGCAATCGCAATCATAAAAACAATTGACACAATTGACTAGTCTCGTTCAACTATGCCTGTTGGTAACTGAAGTAACCTTAGATTATTTTTCAATACTTCATATGTTATAATGCATTAAATACTTCATGAGGCCATCGTGGTCCACTGTTACAGCGTCTTACTGTAAATGCGATTTGTTGTGGGTTCGATTCCCACCTGGGGGAATGTTTATATTGAAAATATTTAACAGAACACAGTGCTCTGACACTAGGTTTACTCTATATCGTTATTATTACACTGCTATGCGGTTAAAAAAACTTTATATATGAGTTTAGAAATTTTGTTAAGTTTTAAACTTTTACAATACTATTTCTAATGCTTCTTTTTATTTTATTATTGCACATTTGTATTCAAATTTACATATGTAAAGTAGGTATATTTATATCTCAAATAGAATCTGATTAAATTTTACTTTTATCTTAACTTTTTAATAGAAAAAAAATAATTAATCGCCCTAAAAAATAAACTAAATTTTGAAAACAATATATTTCCAGAGGAGAGCAGCGTTTGTCTATCGGGTACATGCATTTACACTGCAAGTGAAGTAATCAGAGCTTTAGACGATTCTAAGGACCCTTGCGACGATTTCTACGACTTTGCTTGCGGAGGATGGCTAAGAAATAATCCAATACCAGAAGGAAAATCTAGTTGGGGTATATTTAGTAAGATAGAGCTACAGAATCAGCTTATCATCAGATCTGCTTTAGGTAAGATATTGCTTATACTAGTTGACGTGTACAATACACGTTGCCATAGCAACATGTTTGTCACTTTATACATAAGTACGAGTATGTATCAAACTCATGGTAGTGTCTAATATTTATTTTATTAATTTAACTGTGCTAACTGTGTAACTAGTTATAACCACAGAAATAATATAATAATACACTAGCAAAACGCTCGCGGCTTCGCCTGCATAAGCTACATAACTAAATTATTCCGTTTCTTGGCCCGTCCGCTTTCTCACTTAAATCTTTATAAAACTTTGCTTAAATTTTTAATTTAAATGGCTGTAACTTTTTTGTTTCTAAACCGATTGAAATGAAATAAACACTAAATGCCGTTTAAGCAGGTTAAGCCGTTTCTGAGATAAACGTGTACAAACAAAAGAGAATTAAAAATCATTAAGTTGAGTTATATTACATAAATACCCCATATATATATTTTTTCATAATCTTCCATGTACAGGCAGCGATCAGTTACATTTTAATTATATGTATATATAAGTATTTACGCTTGTTGTCTGTATCACAGTTAACTATAAACGTACTCTAGATTGAAATAAACGTAGAAAATCTATTACAGTTAATTTAACTTATTCAGTCGTACGAAAACTTGTAAAATATCGTCAAAATATTGTATTTATATGACTTGTGCACACAAACGTCCACTCGTGGCAATTTACCTTATGCAAATTAGAGAATCTTTGTGAATTCATTTACCGCTAATTATTAGAATTTGTGTGAGATTACAATTTAAACGTTGCTTTTGAGATTATTTCAGTAAAGCTTGTTTATCAGTTCAGCAAGTACCTTCTTCTTGCACATGCGTGAAATGGAATGTGGCGTATCGATTACTCTAGTATACGCTAAAGATGTTATTTTTCTGATACAATATGATAGAGGCCATCGAGGCGCAGTGGGAGACTGTAAGCGCGATTGGTTGTGGGTTCAATTCCTACTCGGGGGAATGATTATAATTTAATAATTTTTATTTCTCTAGTGAACAAAGCACGGTGTTGAGGTCCGCCACTATGCAATTTCTAGAATTCGAACGGAACGCGGAGAATGGAGCTTATTGAAACTAGGTTCTCTCTGAGTTCCTTGCTATGCGGGAAAAGGCGGTAGCTGAAAAATAATTATAATTAATTTTCCTTTGTTCTTATTGGCTTTAAAATTAATACTTTGGTAACACTAGTAGCTTATAGTTTTATTGAAATTCGTTTATGGAAAATGTCCATAGGATTTAAAAAAAAACTGTTTTTTTTTTCGTACTATTATTCGTCGTGTAAGTTAGATGATAATTAATTATTAAACATAAATCTATATACGAATTAATACATTAATGTAATGCTGTAATAAGTGTAAATGTCAAGTAAACCAATTTGGATTCTACAGAAAAGGTGAATACCACTGACCCAAGGGATGCTGAAGCCAAAGCCCGTACATATTACGATGCTTGTATAGATACGAACGAAACTATAGAGAAGTTAGGTGAAAAACCCTTAATAAATATTATAAAGAAACTTGGTGGTTGGCATATACTCTCTAATACATTAGTGAAACAACACAAATGGGATTTGCAAAAGTTATTACAAGATATTCAGAACACGTAAGCGAACAAAACATTATTCGTTTGTATATTACACTTTTGAGGCCTAACCAAGGAAAAGGAACAAACGTACCAATCGATTTATTGTGGGTTTGATTCCCACTTGAGGAATGATTGTATTTAAATGATTTTTATTTCTCCGCTCTGGTGCCTTAGACAAAGCGCGGTGTTGAATTCCGCCACTCAACCGTCGGAAATCAAGCCGGCGGAACGTAGAGAACGGAGTGTCTTGACACTAGGTTCTTTCTGCCTACCCTGCTGTGCAGGGAAAAACGTGAAGCTGTAAAAAAATATAATGTAAACGATTTTTTGGTTGGTTATGCCATGATTTTTTATTGTGCGGAAAATGCATAGAGACTAAACAAGTGTTGTAATTGAAAGTAACTGTTAGAAATTACGATTTTTAGGTACAATTTAGGTGGTCTTTTCAACTGGGCTGTCACAGAAGATGACAGAAACTCATCTAAGCATGTTATTGTTGTAAGTATATTTAGTTAAATTATGAATAACCCTTACCGTAGAATAAGAACGTATCTGATATTTAATTTTTTTTATAGACTTGTTATTAAACACTGTAAACAAAAATTAAGCTTTGAACAAAAAACTGCTATCATTTTAGCGTAATCTAAAATAATCCTCTTTCTTTATTGTTGATAAGAATTGCAAACATTTTAAATATATAAAAGTTATTGCTACACCTATTTCAAATATGTGGTATAATTCGAATTTCGTAGTTAGCGACACTTGTAGCCATTCAATGATTAAACGTTAAATAATTTCCGCCCTACGTTTCTTTCAGCTTGACCAAGGCGGACTAAACTTACCCACACGTGATAACTATTTAAACAAAACAGCCCACAAAAAAGTGCTAGACGCATATCTAGATTATATGTCACGCATATGTATTTTGCTAGGAGCTAACAAATCTGAAGCCAGGTCGCAAATGAGCAAAGTTATTCAGTTTGAAACTGAGTTAGCCAATATAACTATACCAGCTGAAGACCGAAGAGACGAAGAAGGGCTGTACAATCCATATACAATTAAACAATGGCAAAAGGAAGCTCCATTCTTGAATTGGTCCATGTTTTTCAACGACGCTTTTAAGCTCGTTAATAGAACTGTAAGTTTTGTTTTATGTTATATATAAGCGACCCGCTCGCGGCTTCACCTGTGTAAACTAAACTATTTCGTTTTTTTACCCGCTCGGCTCCTTATTTAAATCACAACTTTGCTTATAGTTGTAATTGTGAGTTATAATAAGCGTATAAGAATTTCGGACGGGTTGTACGGGTTCAGACGGGTGTAGAGCGTATGGCTTAACAGTCAGTGCGCTTGGACAGTTTCAAAGAGGCGCAGGTTCGAATCCGCGAATACGAATGCGTTAAAATTTTTGATTTGAATTTTTGAATTGTTGTTGTAACTTTTTGGTTTATGGACCGATTGTAATTAACACTAAATGTTAAGAAGTTTACCTTAATATAATAGTCAAAACTGCATTTAAATCGCTTAAAGTGTTTCTGAGAAGAACGTGTACAAATGCACAGACAAACAGACGAACAGAAAATTAAATTAAAAATCATTGTTTTCAGTTCTGTCATATTGATAAAATCCCCCAATATATTTTTTTAATATCACCCAGTTACATTTTTATTATATATATAGATTTGTTCACTCGCTAATATATATATATATATAATATTAGTTTATATATATTTTAATTTAATCATTACGTAGTACGTAGACGTATTTGGTTGTAAGCATCTTTTCAAAAAATCAAAAATAATTACACACATACACATTTATGATGAGAAATGAGGCCATCATGGCAAAGTGGAACATACTACCTGTAAACTCGATGGTAGTGAATTTAATTCCCACTCTGAGAAATAATGATATTTAAATTACTATATTTTTTTCGCGCTAATATAGCAAATCGTGGCGTTAAGGTCCACTTAACACGCAATGTTTCAAATTAAGATGACAAGTGGAGAACAGAGTGTCTTGACACTATAACATTTATTTATAACCTAGTGTAACAAATTAGTAAATTATAATGAGGCCACCGTTGCGCAGTAGGACAGCGTCTGACTGTAAAGCAGGATTGGTTGTGGGTTTTATTCCCGAGGTCCCTCGCAGGAAACGATTATATTTTATATATTTTCATATATCTGCTCTCGCAACGAAGACGAAACGCGGTGTTAACTTTCGCCATTTAACAAAAAACGTTTCGATTTTAGGCGGAAAATGGATTGTTTTGACATTCGGTTCTTTCTTAATACCCTGCTATGCGGTAAAAGCGTGAAGCTGAATAATAAAAAATATTTTTTTTGTCACTGACAATAATATTTATTTCTCAGATATCGGACAATGAGAGGATTGTTGTGTACGCGCCGGAATATTTCAAAAATCTTACAAGAGTTATAAGGAAGTACAGTAAAACGGATGACGATCAAAAGTAAGTTTATCTAAAAACAATCCTTCGCAAATTGGTAATATATACCGATTATTTTTTTTCTATAAGCTAGCTGCTGGATAAGCTTTCGGTGCCAAACGAAATGAGTCTGATGTTAAGTGTTGATGCGGTCAGCGATTTGACACGTTTAATTGTTATCTAAACAATATAATAGTACCTTTATAACTACTTTATAATATTCTATTGACCTGTAAATCCTTTTTCTTGAAGGTCTCTGGACTGAATATGTAGTTGTATACCGACGTACCGAAGTAGTCGAGTCTCAGCGTACCTAATCATATTCTCTTGACCTGTAACTAAAATTGAACATTGATATAAACGTCTAAATGTATTTAAGATTTATAATATATACAGATATACAAACAGAACATGGTATTGTTATGAATTGTAAAAGGCATTGTAATTACATAAAAGGCTACTATTCTTCCGGTCCATAAAAATGCTTTAAAGAAAACTTAAACTCCATTATGGCATAGTAGAGCAGTGTCTGACTACACACGATAACACATGGTCGTTGCTTCCATTATCCATTTAAGTGACTTATATTTAAAATTATTACTCATTTCTCCGCTCTGTTGGGACAAGGCACGGCGACGACGAGTTCCCAATCTCAATATACTCAATATGCAATTTCTTCAAGTATGATCAAAATGCAGAGAGCTTTCGTATAAAAATAGTGTGAAGCTTAAAAAAGTACCAAATTAACATTTAAGTATATGTATAAAATTATTTCCAGAACTCTCACAAGCTACATGATGTGGCAAGTATCCCGTTCTCTGTCCACGTATTTGTCCAAATCATTTCGAGACGCAACGAAAATATTAAGGAAAGCGCTGTTCGGTTCCGAAGGCACTGAGGAGTCGTGGCGATACTGCGTTACTGATACTAATAATGCTATTGGTGAGTTCAATATTATTTAATATTTTTTTTTATAGCTCCGAATACCAGAGCAGGGTTCGAGAACTTCGCATCATGAAACTCCGTTCTCCGCTTTCCGCCCAAATTATAGATATTGAGAGGAACACATCGGGCTTAAATTAAATAAATTTAAATATAATCATATCCTCGTGTGAAAATCGAATCCACAACCGTCGTGTTAAGTTATTGTTCTAGACGCTGTCCCACTGCGCTACAATGGCCTCATATTTTCATTTGTTGTTTACCCGGTCTGGTGAGATAAAGTGTGGCGTTGAGTTACGCTATCTACCATCGCGAAAATAAGTTAAGTTAAGTCAATTCAGTGACTTTTCAGTGGCTTTCTTAATTATGAAATATAAGCAAATTTATGAGAGAGAAAATTGCATATTATTTTTAATAAAATGTTTTTTTTTTTGTAGGATTTGCAGTAGGAGCAATGTTTGTTCGAGAAGTGTTCCATGGTGAAGCGAAAACCCAAGGCGAAATAATGATAGACAACATACGGGCTGCTTTCAAGAAACATCTCAAAGATCTAGACTGGATGGACGCTGAGACGAGGGAGGCTGCTGAGACGAAGGCGGATGCCATCACTGACATGATAGGTCAGACGATTGTTCAACTAGTTTATGCCCTGTCTTGGTCTTTGAAGTTGGATAAATTAAGAAATAAATTCTATTATCATACATACTGGATTGGGAGAAAAAGACATTTCATTCTCCGTTTCTCGACCGCATTCAAGAGGCTTCTTGTTGAATGGCGGAACTCAACATCGCGTTTTGTCAACAGGGACAGGAAGAACAGGGAAATGAAAATAATTTAACATGATGAATCTATTACTGTTCCATTGCGCTACTGGTCTCTTTACGATATATACAGTGTATACTTATATTATCTATTTATATATATAATAAAAATACTTATAATAAATCTATAAATAGGGGGTGCCGATGCAATTAATACATTAAGGGAAAACACAGTTTTAAGTATTCCTAATATACGCGACATACTCGTATTTGTAAAACAAGAGATTTTACTAAAAATTAAAAAGCAATTTTTCTAACAAAATAAATAATCATATAATCGTTATAAAATCCAATTGTTATGTATGACGCAAGCGAACACTAACCCCTCAGAGCGGATGTCGCACACCACCTCATAGAAGAAATGGAGTGGTGGGTAATGACGGTGACTGATATTAACGCAACACTAATGTTGGTTTCATACAATTATGATTTCAATCAAAATCCATTTATTGATGGCACTGATATACTAAACTTATGACTGTTCGAAATGTTTACCTTAAGTGTAAATACATAAATGAATATGCGTCACGTTATGCCTTAAACTGACAACAAAACACCTTTATGCAGCATTTATTTTATTTTGTTCAAACTACGCGTCATAGTTTGTCACAGTAATTAATAAAAATATAACTGATTGCGGTCTGTACGTGGAAGATATATGAGAAAATATATTATATGGGGTATTTATCAATGAAATAGAACCCAAATAAATAATATTAAATTCTCTTTAGTTTGTCTGTTGGCCTGTGCACGTTAATCTCAGAAACGGCTTAACCAGTTTTTAATGCAGTTTTAACTATTGTATTTTGGTAAACTTTCCTTAATATTAAGTGATAAATGGACTAAATAGTTACAACAACCATAAACTAAAAAGTTACAACAGTATTTTTATAAAACGTATAAAAATAACGCATTTAACGCATTCGCGGATTTGAACAGCGCCTCTTTGAAACCGTCCAAGCGCTCTGACCGTTAAGTCATGCGTTCCACACCCGTCGGCGTCGATATTCTTATACGCTTTTTACAACTAACAACTATAAGCCAAGCTTGTGGTTCAAGTGAGACGCTGAGAGCGGGTCGCTAGTATTAAAATATACTGAAATATGAATTATAGGCTTCCCAGACTACATCCTACATAAAGACGACTTGGACAAGCAGTACGAGGAGCTAGAAGTGACGCCGAACGAATACTTCGACAATAATATAGCGTTCAACGTTTTCAGCTTGAAACACGATCTCAGGAAATTAGATCAGCCTGTGAATAAAACTAAATGGGGTAAGTTACAAAGTAAGGTTTTATTAATGTATTGTAAATAATAATCATTTCTTTTATTTGTATATATACTTATCATTGATTAGTAATAAGGACATGTGATATCTATACATATAATAAAAATGTAACTGACCGCTATATGTACATGGAATCGTCAATTCTACCACGATACAGATATTTTTAATTTCTTTTTTATCATTTTATTATAACAAAGGTCACAACTTCACGCTTTTTCCGTCATAGCAGGGTAGTAGCGTCAAGACACTCCGTTCTCCACTTTCCGCCCGAAATCGAGTTGCGTATTGCGCATCATGGCGCAGTGAGACATCGTCTAAAAGCAAACACTGTTGGTTCGATGCCCACTCAGGGGAATGATTGTTTAAAAAATATATATTTCTCCGCTCTGGTAACCAAGAGAAAACGCGGCTCGCGGCAATGTCTCGAAAGTTTAAATGTTCTTTTTAATTTACTTAATCAACATCTAGTGTTTTTAAATTGGCTCTTATATTTTAATGTAAATCTTTCCAGGCATGACACCATCGACAGTGAACGCATATTATACGCCAACTAAAAACCAAATAGTGTTTCCTGCTGGTATCCTCCAGCTGCCATTTTACGACGGGGACAACCCAAAGAGCGTGAACTACGGCGCTATGGGCGTTGTCATGGGACATGAATTGACGCACGCCTTTGACGATCAAGGGAGAGAGTATGACAGGTATTGGAAAATATACTAAGGCCGTACAAAGCCGTCATGGCGTAGTGCGACATCCTCTGATTGAATACGCGATGGTTGTGAGTTCGATTTCCGCTCGGGAGAATGATAAAATCCTGCTATTTTTTCTTCAGCTTCACCCTTTTTCCGCTTAACAGAGTAGCTAGAGAACTTAGTGTCACGACACTCCGTTTTCCACGCCCCGCCAGTTTCCACTGAGTTCAACGCCGCGTTTTTCTTAGATACCAGAGCGGAGAAATGAAAATATCTTAAATGTAATCATTCCCCCGAGTGGGAATCGAACCCACAACCAATCGCGCTTAAAATCGGACGTCCGCCAGTGTGTCTCGATGGTCTTACTGGTGATTGCATTTTAATATAACTAAATATTATTAAATTATACTTTTAGATTTGGTAATCTTAACCGCTGGTGGAATAATGCAACTATATCGCGATTCAAGCAACGCACTGAATGCATACAAAAGCAGTATTCTAAATATAAGATAGAAGGGCAACATTTGAATGGGAAACAAACTCTTGGTAAGTTAATAATTTAATGTAATATAAACATTGAATAAATTGTTTTAATTGCTCTTTATTTTAATTTTATGAACTTGGCCTGGCGCTTGTCATTTAGTAATGAAATTTGTCAATCATCTATATATTGTACTGGTATGCGTGTATTTTTAGACGTGTATGCGTGTCAGTCACAGAGACTGCTGATAGAAATGAAAACTTACAATTAAGAATTTTCAAAATTTCTAAAAATTAACAAAATCAATCTAGTGTGAGCTGTCGAAACAGAAGCTTTCACTTCAATAATAAAATTCATAAAATAATTAAATTTGAACAACCATTTATGGATTACTAATTCCTAATTAAGTATATATGTGTTGTAGGAGCTTATTGACTTTGTTACTATTTTATACATTACTTTTTAGTAAAATATATAAATCATTAGAGGCAATGGTGGCGCGTTTTTCACCTTTCCTGACTTGGCGTGTTGATTGGCGGAACTCAATGCCGTATTTGTATTACCAAATCGAAGAATAAACGATGTAATTATTTCCCCGATTAGAGATCGAACCCGCAATCATCGTCAATTACTATCAGGCGGCGGTCACTACCATGATGTCCTCTCTTTTATTATATACAGCCTTGTAACGATATACATATACTTATATTTTATACAAATTCTTATAGTAGCAACATTATTTATTAAAATTTGTAACTTTTACAAGTAGTTAGTTTCTTTATAAACTATTTATTTGTCTTTCTTTCTTTTGTTGCTTTTTTGCCCGCCCGCGTTATCACTTACCGATAAAAAAACACAAATTTTGACCAAAATACTAATTTGTATTGAAAAAACAAATTAGTTATAGTGATGTAGTTTACGCAGGATAAGTTAGTCAAATCCGCATTTAAATCGTTTTAGCGATTTCATAGATAAGCGTGCACGAACTGAAAAAAATAGTTAAGATAATCAATTTTGGATTCTATTACTTTGAGAAATGCCCCAAATATTTTTGTCCCTTTTATACATATTGTACATTTCAATACATTTTGTATTATATGTAATAGGTAATCTACAAATTTAAGCTCCAGATGGAAATACAAAACTGTCTTAAATGTATTACACAATAATTTGGCAAACACTTATAAAAGATTTCAATAATATAATTATATTATTAATATTTGATATCTCTATCTATGATTCATATTTCCATTTTAATTGTTTATTCTAGGTGAGAACATAGCAGACAACGGCGGCTTAAAAGCGGCTTTCCACGCGTACTTGGAGTATAGCAAGAGCGCAGCAACCAACTACACACTCCCCGGACTCAAGTACAATCATCGCCAATTGTTTTTCATATCCTTTGCTCAGGTAAATGTTTAAACAGTGAATCACAAGTGACTTGAAATAGCAATATAAAATTATTATTAAGGCTATAGGCACAGTGGGACTGTTGTGGGTTCGAATTGCACTTGGTGGAATGATCATAACTGAATTATTTTTATGTCTCCTCTGTGGTGAACAAAGCAAAGCGTTGCATTGAGTTCCGCCACTCAACACGCAATATCTCGATGTCGGGCGGAAAGTGGAGAACGCAGTATTTAGATACTAAGTTCTCTCTGACTCTCCTGCTATGCGGGAAAAGTGTTAAGCTGGAAAAGCGTGAAGGACAAAGCGTGAAGCTGAAAAGATGAAAATTTTAACTGTATATAGATTTGAAATTACACAAGTGGTCCAATGACGCGTAATAATCCACACACGCCCCATTCAAAAGAGTACACGTACGTGGAATTAGACACGCAGTCGATATCGTGTTTAATATTTATATTATCAATTTAATGTATTTCTTATGGCTTATTATGAAAAATATTGGTTTTCTGCATTTTTTCACCATATAAATGTTATACCAAATTTCGTACTCTGTTTCGTGTATTAAGTTCGAAAGTTGTTTCCCGTATTAATGTATGAATTATTCCTACTTAAATACATTTATGTATATAATTCTACAGGTATGGTGTTCAGCAATGACGAAAGAGTCAACGAAAATGCAAATAGAAAAAGACGACCACACTGTAGCAAAATACAGAGTTATCGGACCTATATCCAATTTACCAGATTTCTCGCAAGAATTCAATTGCCGAGCTGGATCTAAGATGAATCCTGTGGACAAATGTGTAGTTTGGTAGACGATACTAAAACTTATTTATCCTATATTCAGCATGAAAGTGGCTTAACTCAAAAAAACACAATTTTTAAAAATAGGCTTGTGAGTTCTCAAATTTTTGATTTAAGTTACTTTCGTTCTATAGCGATATGAGGCCCCAGGAATTTGCTTTGAATTAAATAAAGGCGCATTTTGAAAAGTTTTTAGTATTTAAACGCATATAATACTTGCTTAAGTCTTTAAGAAGTTTTTTATGTGTGTGACGTACACAGACAAATTTATTTATTACACATATTATAAAAATTGACGACATATTATATTTGAGTTAATTCAAACAAATTTTATATGACAAAAGCATTCATAAGGCACTATATTCATTAAATAATACAATTGAAAGTTAAATTTAATTCGCTTTAAAACTATTCATTTCAAATCTCTAAAAAGGGCAAAGACTAAATCAAGTATCATTTGTAAGAGAATATTTGTATAAGTGATTGTAAATAACGCTTCAGCTACGCTGCGTTTATGATATAGACGAAATTTTACGAATTGAGAACATAGATTCTGTTTTTTTTTTCAATTTTTTTTTTTTAATGGTGATAGAACCTAATGATATGTTTCTATCCAGACATTGACATTTAGAGACATTGCGTGTTGAGCGAATTTCAAAGAGATATGCAAATAATTTAAATATAAATATTCTTTCTAATGGAGATCAGGCTAACTACCATTATATAACTTAATTCCGCAATGGCAATGGCATTCTGTTTTTGATTTATATTTTCTGACAAACAAAATAAGTGCCAACGGTTACTGATCTGTGTTTCAAGGACATAAAATTTTACTAGTAAATTGTGTGAGCTTAGCGATGTTGAAAACGGGTATATCGTAGTTTGTAATTTTATATATAAGAACAATATGCGTACAAAATAAATATACTGAAAGTCCATATAAAAATCAATTTAAATATATTTACACGCTCTGCTTGAAATCCAGACTAACAAATATATAATAATTAAAAAAAACACTTTCCCGTTATTCTGGTCACCAATGTCAAGGACATCAGGTCAAATCACATCCGGACACGTATAAAACGTAGATTCAGGTGAAGCTCTAATAAAAGGGTTTCAAAACGTTTAACGAAGGGTTTTTATATGGAGTATTAGTATTTCTTAAATTCTTTAAAATATATAATCATTTTAAGGAAAAGTATAATAACTTGAACGTATCGGGATTCGAATCTGCGCCTCTTGGAAACGGCCCAAGCGCCCGAGAACGTCTAATCTTGGATGATTCCAAGAGGCGCGAGTTGTGTGAGAAAAATATTTAAAAATGTTAAAATATTTAAAAATACTGTTGTAGTATTAGTTGTAATAAAGTCCTCGTATTTCGCCAATTTAAATTATTAGGTTTTTAATTTTTTTGGCAGTTTCCATGAAAGCTTTATAAATAGATATTATAAAACAAATATATTTTCATAGACGTTTCTCATAATCATCTTATGCCTATATACTTGTATAATATGATAATTATGAAAAATGTCTACAAAAGTGAAAAAACCTTGTAGTTGAAATTACTTTTTAATTTTTTTTGTGTCAAAGGTCTTAACTTAATCACACTTAAATATAAATTATAATAATTAAATGTATTACTTTAAAGTCAGTGTTAAAAATGAATAAAATCAAAAGCTTCCTGTGTACTGATGTATTCTAGAATAGTTGAAAAATGTTTTATTAACTATCAAAATATCTTTATTAATATTAAGATTGTATTATAATGTTAAAGCTTTTTTACTTCTATATAATTCAAAAAGAATTGAACAAACAAAGAAAGTAATAAAGTATTTATTTTAATTTTAAAATATATATTTGATAACCACTAACTTTATTTATAAGTAGCTATTACCAACTTCTATATTAGGTGTACTTATTACTTAATTTGTATGTTCTAAGTTTGTGTCCATTCTGCTTCCTATATTTTTTTAACACCTAAATCCATATAAATTAATGATGGAAATTTACACTCTCGTTTTAAAAAATGCCAAAGTAACAAACATTTTATAAAGCAGAGGTTGAATTTAATTAATAATAAAAAACATATTTTTCAATCATTTAAATAATAATTCATTTGAAAACGACCAACCAAAATTAGTTACAAATAATTTGCCTTCCACAAATACAATTGTATAATATATAAGTGAATATGTTGTATTTCTGTGTTAGTGTAAAAGCTCAAACTACTAGTAACTTCAAATTATCAACTTTTTTGGTAAAAGTCCGAATTGCTCTTTGATCATAATTCATTTCGAACTTATACCTTGGTAAAACTTACATTTCAGGAATTAAAGACACGTTAAATCTTTAGGTTAGGTTGAAACAGTTCGGG
Source organism: Podotricha telesiphe (assembly GCA_038994665.1). Lineage (NCBI taxonomy): Eukaryota > Metazoa > Arthropoda > Insecta > Lepidoptera > Nymphalidae > Podotricha > Podotricha telesiphe. Next base: position 49,072 of record JAOYRR010000391.1, read on the forward strand.
CATTTACCATTAAAGTTGATAAGTATTCAGTTTTACCGTAATACGGGCTTTTACAGTTACATATACATAGTATTATATTGCTATATATTTTAGATGTAGTTTTTACTATAGTTTTATGTGATATTTATGTATTATTATAACATTTCCCTCATATTTGGAAAAAAGCTTTTTAAAGGATGGTTTTAATAATCATTTTATTCAAATATTAAATAAAAATATGTCGATATATTTCCAAAAGTATCATTTTCAAACGTATTTACTATACAATATGTAAGTTTTATGAACAGATTCTATGAACCTATGATGGAACTCTTAAAATACGACATAAAGTAGCTTTGATTTGACACAAAGGGGTTGACAATAAAAAATATCAACTTTTATTCTAATATAATAATGACTCGGTAAAATAAGTATCAGGATAAGGTTTTATCAAGGTTTTATATTTATAATATATAGTTGCAGACAATTAATTTTTATTATGGCAACACTTTTTATAACTGTCAGATGTCAGAGTGGAATTAATTTGAATATTAGTTGACTTTAATCTTTTATTTATATTACAAACCTATCAATAAATATTAAATGTGATGTATTTATATAATGTTAAGTAATATACAAAACTAAAACAATATATTCTAAATAGTGTGCGAAATAGGTTTATGGTTATTAGAAAAAAAGCAAACCAAGTGCTCGTATTGTACATTCTATATTTAAAAGCATGTAGTAGCTAGTACCATTTATAAACACATATAGAGATATATTACAATTATGTTATAATAAGTCACATATGTGTTTAATTGTTTTAATTTCACAATTAAAACTATAAACGTATATATAATCTATCAATACAAATAAATAAATTGAAATGTTTGTTTGTAATATTGAAATACCGGTTTTTACTAAATGTATATGTATGTATACACGGTACATTTACCAAAATAATATTTTTACAATTTTTGTCAGTCTGTCTGTTTGTTCTGGCTGATCTCTGGTAAGGCTGGACCGATTTCGACAGGACTTTCACTGGCTGCAGCTGATGTAATAAGGAGTAACTTAGGCTCTTATTCAAGAATTCCACGCTAACGAAGTCGTGAGCACAGCTGGTACAATATACAATTCTTGGTTCACTGATTGACTGACAGACAACGCATAGCCGAAATTACTGGGATGTGGAAAGCTAAAATTAGGCATGTAGAGCTTTATGAGGAGTGTCAGCAAGTGACCAGAGAGGTTGTCGAATTTCACTAGGGAACGAGAAAAGACGGGATTTTACATTTTGTAGCCCACACAAACGATGTAACGGGCTACATTTCGTAAATTTATATTCGTGATTGTGAAAACGTTTATAAAAAAACGGCATTTACCCGCAGCTTCGCCCGCGATAATGTCCTGAACAACAATTATGATTATAATTAAAAATAAAATAAATATTGAAATTTAAACCCCTTTACAAAATAGCAAACATGCTCATCATATTGAAAGTTTTGTTTCTCATATATCAAGTGTTTTAGTATATTTGAGAATTGTAATTTAGTATATTTGAGAATTGTAATGATTCTTATAATGAAACATTCTGTTCTTCAGTTTTTGTGTATTTCAATGTGGTCTTCTGGAGTATCTATCATCATCATTATCCCTTCTTTGGTAAAACTATAGTAACGTAACCTCTTTGTTAACAACAAAATGGTGTAAAACTATTTTACCAAACTATAATAAAAAGTCCTATATGTTATAACTTTAATGTGACTTATTATATACATAATAAATATATATAAAAAGTTTACCCATACATATCTTTTGTCCGTTGTCATGCCTAAAATATACAATTTTTTAAAAGTATTAGCAATTTCTATATTAGGTATTAAGCAAAGTATTCGTTTGCAATCGCTATTAAAATGTAAACTAAGAATTATAAACAGTTAAAAAAACAAAAAAATGAATTTTAAAAATGTTTTTTTCTAGATATCTAAATACTAAAAGTTAAATAATCGTACTTTATTTTATTTTTATAAACAAAAAAAGTTTTGGAGCTGAACGCCGCGCTTTCATTTGCTTACCAGACCTTAACAATGGTAATAATTATAAATTATGATCGTGCCACCGAGTGGGAATCATACCCTCAAACAATTGTGATTATAGTCCTACTCTGTACTACTGTGCCACAATGGCCTTTAGTGTTTATATTGTTTATAATTCTTCGTATAGAAATAACTCTTTATTATAAAATAGAGCTAGTCATATATGTCAAAAATCAAAAGTAATTAATTTAAAATTAAAATTGCGTATGTATTATATTAAAATTGATTTGACTTAACTTATTTATATATCTATTTCTCATTAACTCTAAAACTGGTCATATATAAAAAAAATTAAACTTAAATATGTAAAATTGGCGTCATGGATGTATATTTGGTTTATAATAATCAATCAATATAGGTCTTCTATAAAAATTATAACAAGTTTTGAACCCGCGCCATTTGGATACCGTCGAAGCGATGTGACCGCTACGACTGAATGCATATGTTCAACTCCAAACGACGGTTTCCTAGGGGTGCGGGTTTGAATCTGCCTACGTTCAAATTTTTATATGTTGCCTAAAAATGATTTTCATATCCGAAGTGTGTGAATAACACTTAAATAATAATTGTTTTGAAGTAGATATATAAACGTAAGTTTTGTTTGTCAATTTGTTCCAATTTTTATATAGTAGCTTGTAATACGTTTTTGTTTAGAGATATGTATATTATTATTATTTTTTTAGATTTTTATATACAATTTATTTTTGACGGATTCAGCGAGTTCAACGTTAGTTCATTAAATTTGTGTTTTTAAATACCGTACGAAGCTGTTTTATTATCCGATCTAGATTTAAAAGTTCGGTACCAGAGTTTATATATAAAGAAATGATAATCACATAAATATATAACAAATATGAGACTGAATACGGCAGGTATTCTAAGTCATTGTGTGATATTATAGATAACTGTTAATAACACTTAACAGATTAAATAGTTAAGCACTCATTTTCATATTTTTTTAAATTCGAATTTTGCGATATATTTCCATCATAACACACATGTCAAAATTACAAAATCACGTCGTCGTCATTCATAAATGAATGCATGTATAACTAATTATTATTATTTAAAAACTATCTGTAACTCCGTTCTCGTGTCTAAAGTACTCAAGGAGGCACCAGGTCGTGTGCATGCACACTCAAGGTCTCAAATTCGCACCAGAACTAGTGCACACACACTCTGAGTACTCAAGTTCGCTTCAGTTAAGTGCACACACACACTAAGAGTAGTTAAAGAGGCACCAGTTCTACAGCATACACATTCAGTTTAGTCAAGGTTCCATCAGTACTAGTGCACACACACACTCAGAGTACTCAAGGATGTACTGGCAATAGGCCACACACACTCTGAATAGTCAAGGAGGCACCAGTTCTAGTGCATACATTCAAGTCAGTATTAGTGCACACACTCAGAGAACTAAAGCTTGCATCAGTACAAGTGTACCAACACAGTACTTATGGTCGCACCTGTACTAGTCCACACGCATTCTGGGTATTCAAGGATACACCAGAACTACAGTACTGGTGCACGCATACACACTCAAAATAATCAACACATTTTTGACGTAAAATAAAAGAAATATTCCTCTTTTAGTCATATATTTTATATTTAAACTAAAGTTTTGACTTTGTTACTGACAGCTGGTCAAAGCGCCTCTGTCTGTAGTTAGTTTACGATTTGGTTAACAAAATCAACGGTTTCTTGGAGAAGCAGCGCGTTTTGTTGATGATACTTTGCACTACTGCTAAGTGAAATTAGAGGTTTCCATAAATTAGCGAAGGCGAGCCTGCCCGCGCTTCGGTATTGTAACTGGCGTATTTGCCGGTCGACTCTGAATTCCGTTATAAAACTTTGTGAGGAACCAATAAAAAACTTAACATACCTTTTGTTTAATATCAATATCGATCAATTTATAAAATAAAAACATGTATTTTCAAATCTATTACACATTTTCTATTTATTTTTAATTAATTTTGTCATCCATAACGTAGCATTCCTTTAAGTATTACTTATGGTTATACTATAAAAATATTTTGTTGATTGAGTTGAGGACCCATATAGGCTGTCTGCTTAATGTGGAATGTATGTCTTGTATAGACTTTCACATGAATTTAATTTTATTCATGTGTATACTTGATGTAAAGACCTTTTTATTTAGGAAAGTACTTTTCAATATATTTTACTCGAAATTACCGCCCAAAGCACTTATTACAGAAAATATAAATGTTATTTGACGTTTTAAAACGTCATCACTCAAAATTTTATATCTGTATTGTGTTTGATTTGTTTCATAAAATGGCGGACGAACACTAAAAACTCGTGACAAAATTAAAGCATTGCTGCGCTTTTACAAAGTGTTTGTAAATTTCCGATTTTTTTACCGGGAATGTCAAAAATATCAAAACAAATAGCGAACTTTTGTTCAAATTTGATATTTGCTGGGAAATATATGTTTTTGTGGCAAAAATCTTGTTTTTAAATCAATAGACACTGATAAAATTACATGAAATAATTTATATACTTTCATTATAAATAAACTATATTTTTTAGTTTATTTAAATAACTAAGAAGATCACGTAAAGATATAAATATTTATAATTTAGATTAGTCTAAAATCAGTTGAGTTAGTAGTTCAGTGGTGTACAATTTTTTTATTGTGGTTATAAAAAGAAGAAATATCTTGAATCATGGAAAACCAAATAGTTGTTAAAACTGAAGTACAACCTAATGGAGATATCCTTTTATTCTATGTTGATGGTAAGAAAGATGTGAAAATTGTGTACGTACATAAAAAATATATTTATTTACGTCACATTTCTTGCTAGTATAAGTAAAATAGTATTGAAATAGACTGTCATAAAATATATAATTTTATTTAACAAAATATAATTTTACATTTCAGAACATGAAGACTTAGGTGATAATGTTTTGGAAACCACAGATGTTAATAACATAGAAGTTCTACCTGAAAAATATATTGTGGAAGAAGAAATTCTAGAAGGCGACTCTACTGAAGAGCTGGATATTGCACAAGCTTCCGAAGAAGTTGTCAATGAAGTATGGGAAGACGAGGAAATGAGACGTTTGATCATTTTCTACATTGATAATAAAGAAACATTTCTAAGTGGAACTACAAAAAAAGTGCATTTGTGGGCTGTTGCTTGCAAAACCATGCTGACAGGGAAACAACCTTTATCATGTGAGGTAAAGCTTAGGACTTTAAAGAGAAAATATGCACAGTTGCGAGTAGACAGTCAGAATGGAACTTTTATTAATTGGCTGATGTATGATTTGTGTCACCAAGCATTTCACGATGATACATTTGTTCAAATGTGCTTAAATGAACCAGTTCAAGAATCAGTTACATTAAGCATGCCCTCACAGAATGTTATGAGCAAAGATGGCATTTTGGTTGTAAAAAAGGTTAACTCAAGCCAAAATAAAGATGAAAAAGTTGAGACTATGTTAAATTTATATATAAAACATAAAAATTTCTTTCAAAAGCATAGTAATTCACAAAAAGGTCTATGGGAGGCTATTGCAATGGACTTAGGAGAGGCGGATGTTGATTATTGGCATAAACGTTTTCTAAACTTTAAGCAACATTATATAAGAATGGTGTATAAAAGAAAAGAAACTGGTCCTGAGAGTGTAAATTGGCCCTACATGAAATACTTTGATAAAATTTTTGGTGAAGATGAAGAATTTCAACGTAGATTTATAGAAAACAATGACTTCACTACACCCACAATACATGATGAGAATGCCTGGAATGAAACAGAAAAAACTTTCTTAGTTAAATATTATTTTGACTGCTTACATGAATTTCTAGATCCTTCGGTTCCAAATAAATTTCTTTGGCAAGAAGTGGGTAGGCTACTAGATAAAAAACCAGAAGCTTGTAGAAAAAAGTTAGATGAGCTTAAGAGGACTCATTTTGATCAGCTCATTGAGGGTAGTTATAATTTAGTAGAAAGAGTGCCTCTTTCAATTCTATTTGACAATATAATAGCTAAAGAAGTTGAAAGTGAAGTAGAAAATCCCACAAAGCGTGATACAGATTTGTGGAAAACTGAACAAATTGATGAATTAGTGCAATATTTGTATGAAAACATAGATATGTTGAAAGATTCTGTATGTTACTATGTGTGTTGGGCGGCATTAGCCAAAAAACTGCATAGAAGTGTAGATTCTTGTAAAAAACAGTGGAATGATTTGACCTCTTTATATAAAACTATTTTGGATGATAAAAAAGAAGACCCAGACATGCAAATAGACTGGCGCTACATAGATTTATTTGATAGAATATTTGATTATGGTATGGATACTAACTTGTTGGATGGGTATGAAAGGTTAAAGGGATTGAGTCAAGTAAATAAATCTAGTAAAATTGGAGGTAAGTTTTGGTTTATTAGTATTTAAATATATATCTATATGTAATAAAAATGTAAGTGACTGCTTTTGTTTACTGTTTGTGGATTTGTGCACACTAATCTCAGGAACGGATTAACCGATTTTAATGCAGTTTTGACTATTGTATTTTGGTAAACTTCACTTAACATTTAGTCTTCATTTCATTTCAATCATAAACAAAAAAATAACAACCATTTTATGATAAATTTAAGAAAATTTTGTGATTTCAGTGAGAGCTCATATATTCTAATAAATATACATATATTTAATTATATCTTGCATGGATATATGATAGTCAAATCTTTATTCTCTGTACGTTTTTAATCATTGTTTGTTGTTGTAATCAAAAATTTTACACTAACACTGGCCTGAAAAGGCTTATCTTTTGCATAAAAATGTTACAAATATGATTGTAGAATAAATTCAATTAAATGGCCATTGTCCTGCAGTCTTGGTTGTGGGTGCGATTCCCAGTCGGAGTGATTATTCATTTCTCCGTTCTCGAACCAGAACAAATGACGGCGTTGATTTCCGCTACTTAACACGCAATGTCTCGCTTTTGAGCGGAAAGTGGAGAACACAGTGTCTGGACACGAGCTTCTCTCTAATTACCATGCTATGCGGGAAAAAGCGTGAATCTATAAAAAAAAGAATTAATTATTATAAAAACATGAATTATTCAATAGCTCATACCAAATCATTATTTTATTTCAGTTAAAAAAATAACAATTCGAGATAGCGACGAGAAACTCATCGACGGAACTGACGATGAAGAATCCTACGACGAAAGGGGTTTCGCCAAGCGTTCTAAAAAACGTAGCGGTGACACCAAAGCCTTTAAAATATTAGAATATTATCTAAAAAACAAAGATAAATTTGCATCATCCCAACAAAAGAAATTGGCTCTCTGGGAAATTCTGGCAAGACAAATTGGTATATCAGCAACGGAATGCGCCCATCGCTTTAGAAACTTCAAACAGGTTTACACCGGATATGTGCAAAGAGAAATAAATAAACCGGAAATGCCTATTTTATGGCCGTATTATAACATATGTAAGAAAGTGTTCGGATACAGAGCTATAAAGTCTAAATTGAAAAACGGCAAAATGGATTCCGACGATCCAGAAGATTGGGCGGCGAAAGAAATTAAACAGTTAATTAATTATTTTGCAAGAAATTACCATGAGTTATCTGATAATGTCGAGGCAAAGGGCAAATGGACGAAAATAGCCAACGATTTGGGTAGAACAGAAAATAGTTGTTGTGAGAAGTTTCTAGAACTAAGAAAGTCGTATCGTAAGTTAAAGACTATGAAGGCTAGAAATCAGGATGTGAAAGTTTCGTGGAAGTACTTTAATATGATAGACGATATTTATAAGGACAATGAGTTAAATGAGCACACTGAAGTGCTGGAGACTATAGAAGTGGATGAGAATAGCGATTATGAAGTTATTGTGAAAAGTGAAGTACCAGAAGGTTAGTAGGCATACATTTAAACGCGATGGTTGTGGGTTCGATCCCCATTCGGAGGGATGATAAGTTATTTTCATTTCCCAGCTGTGTTCATACAAAGTGCGGCGTTTAGTTTACTAACTTCGTTTTATGCGGAAAAAATCGTGAAGTTTTTATTCTTCTTGCATATCCCGCATACAGCCAGGTACCCGTCAAAAATTTCAGCCCAAGCGCGCGTTTCGCATTCCGAGGCTGACGAAGTAAAAAAAAATTTATACTTTGTTTTTTGATACAGTATTTTTATTACACTACAGACACCTGCCTGTCTGTAAACTTTTTTCCTTTAATATCATTAGATTTTTAACAGTCTTGTTTTACTACTCAGAATTAAAGCTAAATTTAAATTAAGCTCAGCAAGTTATTTCTATTCTACTTATTTGTACAATTATAATATGTACTATTATACTTATACTATAGTTGTTGTACATTATTTTATATATAATTTAAATTTTCAATCATACTGTACCAAATATTAAAATCTAAATATTTGTTATTCAAATAGGCTATTGCAAGGCAGTGATACAGGAATCTGCTATAATATTTAAATATAAACACGTTATTTGTATAAAAATAAATATGTTTCTTTTCAGATGACGACTTTCAATGTATAATAGTAATACCAGAAGGCGAAGACATAAATAATGCACAAATCATAATACAAGGTCAAGAAGAAAATCCGGAAGAACAGGAAGCTACACAAAAAGAAACAATCATAACTAAATGGAATAGACGCAGTAAAAAACAATTGTTAATACAATATCTTAAATATCTAAAAACACATAGAAATAAAGATATTAATGTAAGGCAAATGTGGACGGAAATAGCATCGAAATTAGATGAAAAAACGCCATTGTCATGTAAAAAAATATATTTAAAACTTAAAAATCAACACAAACTTAGTAAAGATCATAGAACGCCATATTCAAATTTAATAGAGAAAATAATTAAATTTAAGCCTAAGTTTATTAAAACTGTCCAAAGTGATAGTAATCTAGAAGATATATACGAAGATGTCCCTATGTCCGGGGATAAAGTGGGAAAAGCTTTGAAATACTATTTGCAAAACCTAGAAGATTTTGTGAGCCCCAAATTCGAGCAGAAATATCTATGGACGGAATTAGCTAAGTTCATATGTGAGCCAGTCAACAAAATATATAGTAAAATTAATTATTTGAAGCAAACATTCAGTATGGAGTCGGACAGTCCATATAAGGATGTGCTATCAGATATTTTAACAAAAGAATGTATCTTAAAAGACTGTATAGAAAAGGAACATCCTGTATTAGAAGATGAAAGTGAGGAAAATTGGATGAATGTAGAAATAGAAAGACTATTAACATGGTATTTAGCGCATTTAGATAAATTTAAAAATCCTAAATTTGTAAGAAGTTACCTGTGGATGGAGGCGTCAGATATTTTAAAGAAAAGTGCATTGGTATGTTCTAAGAAAATGCTAGAAATTAGATCACAATACAGAACTATGGTTAAAGAGAATCCAGAAGAATTAAACAATTGGAGGTTTTATAATCTGTGCCAGAGAATTTATGGGACAGGGAAGAAGAATAGTGTTGCCTAAAACTTTTTTAATTGCTGAATTATTATAGAAGCCATTGTAGCGCAGTGGAGCAATTGATTTTGGGTTCAATTCCCATTCGGAGGAATGATCATAATTTAATTATTTTCATTTCTCGGCTTTGGTAAACAAGACAAAACGCGACGTTGAGTTTCGTCACTCAACACGCATTGTCTCGAATTCAAGAAGGAAATGGAGAATGGAGTTATCTTGTTACTAGATTCGCTGCTATGCGAGAAAAAGCGTGAAGTTGAAAAAAATAAATAATAATAAATCAATACTGAGAAACATCGGCTTACCGCGATCGCCAACCCGCCTGCCATAATCCCCCAAATGCACAGCCACACTATCGTTGGGGAAGGCCTATGCCCAGCAGTGGGCGTCGAAAGGCTGAAACGACGAGGTAATAAGTTCCAATATTCATTAAATACCGATATGCGCTTTATTGTTTGTAAATTGTTGGTCTTTTTATGAAGCTTTTTTCATATTAATAAAAGTTTCATTGCAGTTATGGGAATTTAAATATTAAAATTGAGTATTGAAATTTCGCTTTGACTTTTAATTACCTTTTGAGTCTATTTTAAATAACGCTCTGTTATATAGGTTTCATTTATTTTTAAAGTACATCGAAAACTTTAAATAATTGTTAGTTTCTTTTAGGAAACGTATAATTTGTTTAACGTAGCGGGTCTCCAGACTTCCGACGTATCGCTTAGCGGTCAGAGTGCTTGGAGGTTGCCAGCAGGCGCGGCTTCGAGTGCAGCTACGTTCAATTTTTTATACGTTTTCTTTGAATAACACTTTAACAATTTAAAGATATTAGAATATATAAATAAAGTTTAGATTTCATACAATAATTGTAGTATTTTTTTTTATGTTACATAAAATTAAATATTTATCACGTTTTCCACACGACATCCTAGTGTCAAGACACTCCGTTCTCTACATTCCGCCCGAATTTGGGGCATTACATATTAAGTGGCAAAACTCTACGCCGCACTGTGTCTTGCCAGAGCGGATAATGACTACAGCGTATAAATACCATCATTCCCCCGAATGGGGTCGAACTCACAGCCAATCGCATTTACAGTATGACGCTGTCTTACTGCACCACAACGGATGGTTTTCTTTATTTAGATATAAATAATTTTATACTAATATTATTTAGAAATATTTCTTCCAAGAGTATGACTGAAGTTTGCATATATGAAAAATTTGCTTTAATATTTAGTTTAATATTTTAATTTTATAACGTAATAGTATAGAAAATTGAACTCAACACGATAATTTTCCCAAAATATAGTTAATTAATTGATTTGTACATGAAAAAGAAACATAATTTTTATTATATATGTGTATATATGTGTATTATATTGTGTCTTATATTAGCATGAATATGAATAAACAGTTTAAAAGTTATGTATTTCCATGGAAATGGCTGTTTTTTTATTATATTTATATTATATTTTATATTTGTTAATATAACAACTTATACCGGCATGTAATGGTCATACCGGAGAATGACGAAAAACCTTTTTAGAAACCGTATAAATTTTTTAACTGTCTATTCCTATTCTTATTTCAATTTTAATGGCTGCCTGAACTTTTGCCAAAAATGAAAATTTTTCGATAAAGAGTTTCTAAGTGTTTATTTTGACTTTATATATATAGATTCTGATCTAGTTACTAACGAATCTACCTTTTATAGAAGTTACTATGATATTTCTTTAAATCATCATTCATCCTTATGAAGGAAGGAAACCATTCTTCAAAAAGTAATTAGCTGTTTTTTGTGTTATTATTTATTGCATCAGTTAATTGTCGTAATTAAGTGGGTGCTATTCGATTTTTACACTGTTCTAAATATATTTAAAGGCACGTTGCATTTCCATTCCAGACCTTAGTCTTTGGGTTTTATAATTAGATAGTTGAGTCTAGATAATGTGTTAGTACAATTTAGACTTAAATATAACTTAAGATCTAATATACGACATACAGAGGGCACGACAGTACCTTCAAGTGGACTCAGTCAAGTAACCCTCGGCGTAATGCCGCTATCAATACTATGGAAACGGCTCAAGGTCTCGGCCCGCTAATCTTATTACCGCACCGCTATCAGGTGATATTAACATCAATCGTGAACTGTGTAGGGTCGTAGGTTCGATTTATGTTTATATTTCGAAGGTAAATTTTAATCACGTTATTTGGTACTTCGAGCCTTCTCCATAATTTTGTTTTGATTAATATTGTATATACGACTTTATTAACATATATTTAGTTTGTGTTATAATTATTAATTATTATGTAAAGAAATTCGTTTATTAGTTAAGAATAATAAACGTCTTTCAGGCTTTTAGAAACGTTTTTAATCAATACGTAAGTCACTTATGCTTTTGGTGGTATATAAAATATACTATAATATACTAAGTTAAATTATTTAGTTTATTTTCTATCCATTTACGAGTAAACATAAAAAAAGAGTTTACAAAATTTTAATTTACATTTATTGCTTTCTGCAAGGCACATATTTATTATGTCACAATGGCGTCAAAGAATTTTTATGTATGAACAAAAATATTTAAAAACAAGTATATATTTAAAAATAAAGTATTTGTTTATTGAATGTTGAAAAAAGTAATATTTTTCCTTGTTTTGGTTCCAATTTATCTATGGCTTCTATATTTATAAGTTAGTGGCCATCGTAACGCAGTAAGACTGACATCTGACTGACGATTAGTTGTGGCTTCAATCCCCATTCGGAGGAATGATTATATTTAAATTATTTTCATTTCTTCGCTCTGGCACAAGACAAAGCGCGGATTTAAGTTCCGTTCATTCAACAAGCAACGTCTCGAATTCAGGCGTAAATTGGAGAACCTAGTGTCTTCACTCTAGGTTCTCTCTGACTATTTTGCTATGCGGGTAAAAGTGTGAAGCGAGTGTATATTAACAACTATACTAAGATTACCTTAATGTTGATTAAGTTTCTGAGTTTTCCCACATTTATTAGTCAAATTTATATCTTTATATATACCGAATATCACTTTAACATTATACTACTGCGTTGAGATTATATATTAAAATCAAATTATGCTAAAAAAAAATGCAAGGGACATGCAATATTTTTTTTATTGTCACATACTATAAAAGTATTGTAAAGCCAACAAATCAGACAGCAAATAGGTTAAAATTGCGTTGTGAAATTTTCTTACATTCATTGGTAGAATAAAAATATATACCTGTATAAATATTCATCGACATTTGACACAAGCTGCCCAAGGTTTCGACCTATCAGCTAATCTCATTACGGCGACTATCGATACATTAATATGTGAAAATAATTAAACCTCGTCGCTAATGGTATAAAATTTACCAAATGAATGCCTTTAATATTATATTTAGGTTTAAATTGTTATTAACATTTGAGTGACTGGTTAGTTTATTTACTAATATTTATTGAAATTTAGTTTAGAGCCTTATATTCATTTCTCGTAGAAAGTCCACTGACTTAGAGCACTCTCCATGAGTGCTTATTTTATGCCTCTGGAAGTATCTCATTTTTAAAGCAGTTTTTTCAAAAAGCGATTTTTCTGAACATCGTCAATATATAGTACTAGGCTTAGAAATAAGATATAATCAGCAAATATTAATGTAATAAAAGAGTTTAAACATTTTGGTTGCGTTTTAAGTAAATTATTGTTTTTTTTCTTTTCTCTTTTCTGTAATTCTTGATCCTGTTGCATTAACTTTTTATTCAGAAGTAACATGATAGCATAAATGTAATAAAAAATCCGTAAGTCACTGCCAAGCATAAAGCGGAGAGTTAAAAAAAAAGGCCCTTATTGAAGCGAAGCTCTCTGCCCTCCAACTCAGCTATACTTAAACGTACGTACTACTACACCTTTACAGGTAATGCTGACAAATGAAGAATGTAAAATTTGCTACGCTTAACTACGTATATTCAAAGTCGATTAAATTCATTTCTGTTTGACCGTCAACCAGTAAGTTTTATTGTGGGTATTTATTTAAATAGTTTAGACAAAAATTGTAGGTTATACAATTGTTAGCTTATGTTTGTAGTAGCTTGAAGAAAAACAGAAACAAGAGAACAAAAAGAAGAAAACGAGGCAAAGCTAAAAGATGATACTAATTAGGACGAATAATTTTTCCGATTTAAGCTTAAGAATTCATCCTGTTTTGAATATTGTTAATAGTCTAATATTTTTTATGGAATTAATCAAATGAAACCAGAGCACTCAAAGAACGCATACACGGACGCTAAGGGACTAAGGGACGCTGTAGTACAAAGACTACATTTAGCGCTTAATACTAGTGCATATGCACATTCAAAGAAGTCAAGATCATACCAGTATTAGTGCTTAGAGCACACAAAGATGCATAAGTACTAGTGCACACATACTTAGAGTACTCGAGGACGCACCAGTGTTAGTGCACACACACTGTTTGCCAATTTATATTTTAAATACTGAAAATATGGGCACTATGTAGCACCTTAAGCACCTTAAAGAATGTTACGAATGTTAAGAATAAACCCCCTGTTTTGTACCAATTATGCCAATTACTGCTGGCTTCAAAAAAAGACATCGATAAATGTTCCAGAAAGAGTTTCCACTGAGCCTGATATGCAAAATTATGTGTGAACAGGTGTCGAGGTATTACTAATGTAAGCTGGGGTATCAATACTCACACTGAATAGCCACAGAGTTACAATAATCACAGGATTTAACTTGGTTTGAAAAGGTGCCTTCTGAGCCTTTCAAACGTAGCTTGTATTGCTCGCTTGTCCGGCATGCTAGTCGAACTTTTATCCGGTTCCCTAGTATCAACCAGGACCCGAATTGGCCAAAAAAATGAACAGAGATGATGGTGTCTTTCGTATTGGATATGATGTATTATAATAATTTATTAATTAAATTTATATTAAAATTGAACTTTAATATTCATATTTTTCTCTTCAGTTGATTAAACTTATTTATTAATACTCTTATAAACTGTTTAAATGTAAGTAACCATTTAAATAATCTTTTCTTTTTTCCACAAGGTTTTGTACCTAGTTTTTTATTGAAATACAAATTGTATTTTAGCTCTAATTATTATAATTAATTTTTAATTTGATATTCACGACGCATAGCAGCGTAATCAGGAAGAACCTAGAATCAAGATATTCCACTTTACAATTTCCGCCCAAAATCGAAATATTGCGAGTTAAATGGCTTAATTGTTAATTTTTTTCATAACATTGAAATAAAAATGAGAACAATTTCATATATTCACAACTAAACCGCTACTCGCTGCGCCCAAGCTGTTAACATGAACCAAACAAAAAACTTTGCAGCGTTTTCTTTCAGTCGTTAATCAGAAGTCAATATGACCGCTCTATATTATAAAACTTTCAGTATTTTGCGTAGAAAGTGTTAATTAATACAAAGTGCTATTAGAAGGTGATTATATCATGACCTTAATGAATCGTTAATAGGGAAATCTTATAAGGTCTATCTTTGCATAACGTTTTAATTTATTTTGCTATTATGAACTAAGATAAATGGTTGTTAGTATAAACCTATGAGTTTATTAGTTTAGAATTTAAAGTGACAAGTGCAAGTGTTAAAATTGGGAAAGAAGTGTGATTGTATAAAACACTTAATAGTATCTATTTAAAATTGTAAAAATTTTGTTTTAAATTTAGGATTCGGTATTTTATTTTAAACTCAGTCTTGGACTGTAATTCAGCGCTCTTTCATTAAATTGCTATTTTGCTATTTGAATGATTTAATAAAATTTATCAAACTTAAGTTTAGTAAAATTTTATGAAATGTTAAAGTTCTAGGTGTGTAATTATGTAGACATCCCTAAGATTTTTACGATTTCACTTATCAAGTTAAAATTATCCACATATATTAATCATATACATATCTTAAGGAAATCTAATAAAAATATAATCTTCTACAAGACCATCATAAAGCTGTTCCTTTTCAAGAGTTTTATATCTCTATGTTTATAAAAACTAACAAAACAACCGACTTATATAAAAGAAAGCAAAAAGGCAAAGTCTGGAACGTTCCACTAGTGTTACACAGTGACATTCACAGTATTAATGTGTCTCGGCTAAGAAACCCTATAACTGATCGACTGTAAGTAACATCAGTTTTGATGCAGTCTTACTTTATTATAAAAGAATATTGAAATATTATATTATTGTATATCTATAGAGCAGAGGTTCCTAGACTTATTTTCTCATATACCATTTTTTAAATTTAACTGGTTCCGGTGGACCCCCTGCAGGTACATTTCATACCATATTGCCAAACCACGACAATAAATATGAAAATTTGACTTAGCTATGGAAAGACTGAATATGGAACATGCTAGTATTTACGGGTAACAGTCGCTGAGCTTCTTAAAATATTGTCTATATTGAATGGCGAAGTCAAGCCATTTAGTTATTCACCATCGATAATAGATAAATTTTCGTGGACTGCCGCTTAAGAACCGGGAACCCCCATTTTTTGTCACGCCTACGTAGACTCCGTCGTGCCCTGGGGGTGCATCTGGACGACTTTGGGACCTAAAGGTATAAGAGTGTAACTAATTATATTGTTAGCCTATAGCTTATGAATTAGTTTTTTGAACTTCAAATTCAATATTTAGATTATTAAAACAATCCATTTTAAAAAAGTTTTTCTTTTTGTTAAGAATTTCAAGGAACCGTTCCTTAGTGCTCTGATATTCTTCAAGGGAGCTACATACCAAAATTCTAATTACAATGTCCAGTAATTTATGCAGTCCATTGTCTGTCAGTAATTTGTAAGTAATGAAAGAATTTTATATATTACTCGCTGTGCCCGTGATTCGTCCGCGTAGAATTCTAAAATAAAAGTAGCCTAAGTTTCTCCTTATTATATTAGCTATCTGTTAATGGCAGTCCCGTCAAAGTCAGTCCAGCCGTTCCGGACATTAGCAGGAACAAACAGATAGACAGACAAAAGTTGTAAAAAAATTGTGTATATATACGTATTCACTTAATCAAAAGCAATTTATTAATTACAAACAGACACTCCAATTTTATTTATATGTATAGATATTTCTACATATAAGCCTAAGCTAATATTATAGAAATGTCAATGCTCACATCGTTTATGCTTATATTTTATTGATGTTCGTACTAAAAGTAATTAAATGTTTTTATAATAATTTTATTTATAATAATGTCTTAATATTAAATTAATTATAATATATGTGAATTACTAGTACAAAAAACAAGTGAATTATCACTAAGTATTTCTTCTTTCCTATTTGTAGAAAGAAAGAGGTATCGATAGTTTTTCTTTACCTACTCGTATACTAAAATATTGTGTATTCTAACTCATTGTAATCAAAGAGATTTTCTAGTATCAAAATAACTTGGCAGGCTACCTAGCAGACACCAGTAGAAGTTCTTATTTTCATTTTAATACAAATCAAAGTAAATCTTCGAACCTCAAATCTTATTAAGCATTCCATTTTTTGTTCCTTCAAGCTTCCCCTGCTTTCCCAGCATAGCAGGGTAGTCAGAGGGAACCTCGTGTCAATACACTCGTTCTCCACGTTCCGCCCGAAATTCAGACAGACGTGTTGAGTTTCGGAACTCAGGTACTAGAGCGGCTAAATGAAAATAATTTAAATAAAAGCATTCCTCCGAGTGGGATCGAACCCACAACCAATCGGGCTTTCACTCAGACGCGGCCCCACTGCGCCACGATCCCAGGATATGATAAATGAAACGCTTAACAAAAACCTACCTACATTTTTACAATTACCTCATATACTACGTTATATTTAGGTTGTAACAAAAGAAACGACATTTTACAAGATTTACAGTTTGTAATACAATCTTTTCTGCTTGTTCACATTGACGTGTTAATGTATTTATATGCCTACGAGTGTGTCCGTTAGGTAACATCTTTTAAAAAGATTACAGCAAACGTGGTCTTCCTTTAACAACTTAACAAGATGCGTTGATACCTTCAAGATTAATAAGATAATAGAAAAACAATTAGGACATTTTTGGAAATGCCTAAACGGTGATAGTGATTGGTGAGATTGTTTCGGTCAGTCAGTCAAAATGAGGTGCGAAGTCACTATGCTTTCGTTGATAGCTTTGTGGATCCGTGTAGTGAATGCCAGCCGAGTGCATGCTGTAACTTTTCTGTAAGTACCGTTTAAGCTTCGAGCTTTTAACTTTTTCTTTAGTCTTTTTTTTCAAGCTTTATCTTAGTTTCCAGAGCGGAGAAAATAAAATATTTGAAATATAATCATTCCCCCGACTGGGAATTGAACTCACAGCCAATCGCCTACTTATTTAGCTAATTTATTTTATCATATAAGTATATCATTAAACGTTTTTCTTTGTAAGTTTCTCTGTAGTATTGTAATTTTGGAAAGAATTAACTGATTATCATTTCTGTTTATTTTTAACGTTATAGAATACGGTTACATAAAAAAAAACATTTTATTGTTGAGTATTCGTTAATAATTAAATAGTTTCATTTTCAGTTTGTTTTGCATAAATTAATTCTGTTGATTTTATATGGAAAAAATTAAAATAAAATCAAATCTGAAGATATTCCAACAATTATAGTTTTATTCGATATTATTTATTTCTTAGATAGTTCGATTTACGTTAATTGTATGAAAAATATTATATTATTATAAAACTTGTCAATATTATAAGTCAAATTAAAACCATATTAAAAAAACGGTAATTAACATTACAAAAATTGGCTACTTTTCAGATCTAACGCTACATACCAGGAAATGGAATTTAAATCAGAATCCAGTTTATCACTTAGAGATATATTACCAGTGAAAGCAAAGTATTATGACAAAAACAGGGCGCCCAAACTCTCTGGGCAACCTACTATAGTATATTTTCACGTGACTGTACTTTCATTGGACTCAATAAACGAAGAGAGTATGGTTAGTTACAAATTATAAATATTTAAAAAAAAAATCAGCTTTACGCTTTTGCCCACATAGTTAGCGCCATCCACTCCACTTTCTTTCTGAAATCGAGACATTGTATGGTGAGTGGCCGAACTCCGTGTTTTGTCGTAAATGAAAATAATTTAAATTATTCGTTCCCCCGATACTGAATCGAACCCACAACCATCTCGTTTACAGTCAGGCGCTGTCCAACTGCACCATGATGGCAAAATTTTAATATCTTGTACAATGTGGTTAGGTGAAAAGAATCTTGCATTAAATAGCTTCGTATCCTTTTTACGCATAAATGCCATTCAGTGATGTAATAGATTCCAAACGCCATACTTTGCTAAATTAAATCTAGGATTATTTTTTAAATATTAATATTACTTCATGTGATCTCACCGTTAAAATATTTACATTATTAATATATATTAAAAGGACTTGAGTTGTCACCTTTTTTTATTGTTTTGTTGAATACATTTTCATATGCTATATGTAATCAAACTATGAACAAACTTTTTAATTATCAATTAAAGCTGTTTCAGTAGATATTATTGTGTAAGTACTACGGTATTTTGATGAAATTATTCTTGGAACAGACACTAAATATTTAGGATAACTTTTGGTCTAGCTAAGATTGACAAAAACTCAGAAACACCGAACTCAAATTTCAGACATACGTAGCAGATATATTTCTTGCCCAATCATGGAGGGACCCTCGCCTCCGTTTGCCAGAGAATATGCACGAAGAGTACCGGATCCTGGATGTGGACTGGCTGAATAAGATCTGGAGACCGGACTGCTTCTTCAAAAACGCGAAGAAAGTCACTTTTCACGAGATGAGCATTCCTAACCACTATTTGTGGCTGTATCATGACAAAACTCTGCTGTATATGTCTAAGTAAGTCAAATATCAGAGTTTAGAAGAAACCAAAGTGGGAAGAAACAAGTATGGGCTTTTGGGTACCAACTAATGTTTCAGTTTTCTCTGAATACAAATGAATTGTTTCATTACTTTTTAAACTAATTATAATTTTACGAAACAGGTTGATAAATTACCCCAATAATATTTTGTCTTATAAGTCTTCCGTCTACAGACAGCGATCAGTTACATTTTATTAGTTAATCTGAAAAATGTGCAAAGACTCAATTCACCGTATAAAAAATTAAGCATATCTATTTAATCCTATGGACCAAAAATTAAATGAAACTGACTCATATTTACTTTTTATAATGTCGAATCTTGAACACAATCTAACTTTGCTTATGAGAATCTAATTTTGTTGTAAATCTGAATACTATAATAACTTAAGTAATTTAGTCCATAATACCAAAAAAGTAACAAAATCGGTAGAAAGTTTTGAGTTAATATGTATAATTTTTTTCGGTGTAACAGTTGTGAGTGGAAGAGCCTATATAGGTGCAGTGGGACAGCGTTTGACTGTAACCACGATCGGTTATGGGTTCAATTCCCACTGGGTGGAATAATTATATTTAAAATATTTACATTTTCCGCTCTGGTAACTTAAACAACGCGGCGTTGAGTTCTGCCACTCGACACGCAATGTCTTGATTTGGGACGGAAAGTGGAGAACGAAGTATGTTGATACTAGGTTATTTCTGACTTACCCTGCTATGCGGGCAAAAAACTTGAAGCGGTAAAAAAGTAAATTCTTCCAATTTTCGTAAAATCCTCTCTTAACACTCCTCAAGCAAACTTCCATGCCCCATTTCTGTTTATGAATGAGCTTTGTCTGTCAGTTACTCCGCAACGAAAGAGCATTAAAAGATTATTAAAATAAACAAGCTAGGCATTGGTTTTAATACGTTTTCTTAATAATCCAGGCTAACTCTAGTATTGTCCTGTGCAATGAAGTTCGAGTCGTATCCTCACGATACTCAAAGCTGCTCCATGATGATTGAAAGCTGTAAGTTTATTTTGCTTGTTACCTGATTAAGCGTCGTCATGGGTATTCTAATGTACTTTTAAATAAATAAATATAAATTGGATATAAATATAATATAAATAATATAAACTTTAATAAAATCAAATTTGTCACGAATTTAGTAACTAGTGTAAAAGAAGAACATTTTCTTGCATTTTTAGAAGTAGGCATATATATTATAGTATAGACGCACGTATACTGTACTTAGACTAAACATTGCTTTAATGTTTTTAAAACTGAGTCAACTTTAAAAAACTTCGCATGTATCTATTTTTCTTTTTTTTTTAAAACAGACATCCTCGAAAATATTTAAAAAACCATTATATATTTTCAGTATCGCATACGGTCCACGACTTGGTCTTCATCTGGAACTTAACAGACCCCTTAGTGGTGAATCCTGAAATAGAACTGCCTCAACTCGATATATCCAACAATTACACTAGTGATTGTACCATTGAATACTCTACAGGTAATATATTATACTAAAGTCTAAAATCTTCTTTACTTTTTTAAACTCTATGTTTTGTTGACATTGTTGTTGATGGCAACTTTATTGACGAGGACTTTGTCTTTTGGTGCACTTTTTTCCCGTTCCGTTGCAAATTACGGGAAATGCCTGTTTAGTGGTTCCCTACAGTCCCATAGAACCCACATGCGAAATTTTGTTTTCTAGGGCCTTGAACAGTAAAATTGGGCTAGCGATATCTGTTAGTTTTTAGTAACGGAGTTTTTGAATAAAACGAATTACTTAACAAATAAATTTTTTTTAAGATAAACGGTATTAGTGAACTCTTAAATTGGCTTATAGGTGTGTGCTTTATTGAATGTCATAATTTTGAGTTACAAATTAGCTCGGTTTAGAGAAGGGCAAGATTTATTTTCGAATTCAATGAACAAAAATCTTCTACATAGTAGCAATTGAATCAATTCAATTTCATTGGATTTTTTTAATATTTGGGGTTGGGTTGTTTTGAATAGCTTTTTATATTGCACTTTGTTTTATAGCACTTCAACAATGTAATTAAGCCAAGCTTTTTGACTTCGGTTATTTCAATAAAAGTTATATAGATAAACGTATTTTTCAGGTAACTTTACATGTCTCGCTGTAGTATTCAACCTACGTCGGCGTTTAGGATACCATCTTTTCCACACTTACATACCATCAGCTCTGATTGTTGTAATGTCTTGGATTTCCTTCTGGATCAAGCCTGAAGCGATACCTGCGAGAGTAACCTTGGGTGTGACATCGCTTTTGACTTTAGGTATGTAGAAAAAGAGGTTGTAATAGAAATTGAAGAAAAAAAATATTAATAATAAGTTTATTCATTACGAATTAGAAGTTTAATAACGCTTCCCTTAATTTTAAGGTTGTTACAAAATGTGACATCATAATTTATATGGTTGCCACTGTCACCTGTATTACGTCATACATCGCCAAGATATAGATAATAAATAAATATTGATAATAGAAATAGATTTTAAATAAGGTTTTATCCAGATTCGAGACACTCCGTTCTCCACTTTCCAGTTGACCAGTCAAGACTATATATAATATCAGTATTGTTTTGTAACATATGTGTTGACGTCACGTAAATTGTTATTGTCAGTTAATTTGGGCTCAATTACAATGCGGTTGTTAGTCAGCATTGCTATTTTTGTTTGACCTCTTATCTTTAACATTTGTACATAAAAACATATTTTTAGAAGACGTAAAAAAATTTGTACGCAGCGGAATTCGAACCCGCACCTCTTGAAAACATGCCATGCATTCTACATCCAGCTGCGTCGAAATTTTTATACGCTTATTACAACTTATATTTGTTGTTAGCATCTCTGTAGAGAGATTTTTACAATTTTCTGCTACCCAAAGATTATTCTACAAACAATCGTCTGGCAAGAGTTTTCACAACAAAAACAACAAAAATAAGTAGTAATAAGAGTATAAGACGCATGTTCCAATCCCGCTGCGTTTAAATATTTATATGTTTTCTAAAAATATGTATTTCAATTTCCTAAGTGTGTGATTAACACTTTAGAAAATGTTAAAAATGTTGCACACAAATGTCCCGCACACTAAGAATGTTAGTCTTAGGTTACGAATTATATTTAAATCCTACTAATATTATAAACGCGAAAGTTTGGAAGGATGTTTGTTACTGTTTGACGTAAAAACTACTGAATGGATTTTAATGAAACTTTACAATAATGTAGCTTATACATCAGAATAACACATAGGCTACAAGTTATAAGGACATTGTGTGAATTGACCAAAATATCAAGTAAGTATCTTATGTTCAAGCCATTAAAGCCAAAATAGTGAACCATTGTGGTCAATAAATAAATATTATGGTATATATATGCTAAATGCATATGTATACACGCTACATATACCAGAATATTATTTTTTCCTATTTAAGTGTCTGTCAGTCTGTTTCTTCTGGCTAATCTCTAGAACGGCTACACCGATTTTGACGGGGCTTTCACTGGCAAATATCTGATGTAAGATCTCCACGCGGACAAAGTCGCGGGCACAGCTAGTATCTATATAATGCGCAGTATGACACCGTCTGCCTGAAACCGTTAAAAAAAGTGTTGCCACATTTTTAACTTGCATTCAACAAAAACATCAATCAATTTAACTCTGTTACAGCAACGCAAAACACTCAGTCCCAACAAAGTCTGCCGCCGGTGTCGTACGTTAAAGCAATAGACGTGTGGATGTCGTCTTGTTCCGTTTTCGTTTTCCTCTCCTTATTTGAGTTCGCCGTGGTCAATAATTACATGGGACCAGTGGCGACTAAAGCCATGAAGGGATATTCTGATGAAGATTTGAGCAGAGAGCTAGATGCATATAAGGTGAGTTCAATTTGTTTTTTTTTTGTTACCAAAGTGTTATTCACACACTTGGGAAATTGCAAAACATTTTTTAGAAAACGTATGAAAATTTGAACGCAACTGATTTGAGCAGAGAGCTAGATGCATATAAGGTGAGTTGAATTTGTTTTTTTTTTGTTACCAAAGTGTTATTCACACACTTGGGAAATTGCAAAACATTTTTTAGGAAACGTATGAAAATTTGAACGCAACTGGTTAGAGTAGAGAGCTAGATGCATATAAGGTGAGTTCAATTTGTTTTTTTTTGTTACCAAAGTGTTATTCACACTTTTGAGAAAACGTATAAAAATTTGAATGCAACTGGATTCGAAGCCGCGCCTCTTGGAAATCGTCCAACGCTCTGATCGCAAAACCATGCGGTTTACAGCCGGCTGCGTTTTATATACGCTTATTGCAACTTAGTCTCTATAGAGATGCAATCCCGCTTCAATCAAATGTTTTATATGTTTTCTAAAAAATACATTATCAATATTTTGAGTAAATTAACGATATAAAAAAATCGTCTTTCCGTTATTTCAAAGATTGCTTGTTGGGTAGCCGAAATAGGTGACGCGCATTGTATTTAAAAATATTTATATCAATATGTACATATATATGACTTTACATACAGAGGTTGTAGGTCTGATCAATCAGGGTAATAATTAAATGTAAGCTATTTTCATTTCCACGTCCTAGTAAGTCAAACTGTGGTGTAAAGTTCCGCCATCCATTCCGCAATGTCACAATGAAAATGGAGTGTTTTACTATGTGAAATTGAACTCGTAATTATACTATTTTAAACGCAACTAATATATTTGTAAAAGTGCATTTCTGTTTTACAGCTTCAAGGCTGTTCCCATATAGCATGGTTAGACGGAGAGAACCTAGTACTCAGATCTGCACATTCTTTTCGAAAATGAGACATTGCATATAGAGCGAAGAAATGAAAATAATTTCAATCTCTGACCTAAATTAAAAGCCAAAACCGTTCTCTTTTACAATCATATGCAACCTCACTGCCACTAATCAATGTTATCTTATACATTATAAGACTACATTACTATAACATTAAAAGGTCACTCTACAATGAGTAACATTTTGTTTATAATTTCCTATAGTACTTTTAGAAGCTTCACACCGGTAGTCAAAGAGAACCTAGTGTCAAGACACTCCGTTCTCCACTTTCGACCTGAAATCGGGACATTGCTATGCCTGAGAATGCCGCGCCTGAAAATAATGAAATCTTGCTTCACCGAGCGGGAATCAAACCGACAACTAAGCCTCTCCTTTAGTAACGCTTATGTTTTTTCTAGCACATATTCCCGAACTCCGTGGACCCACGCGCAAGTACGTCGGCTTCGCTCCCACAGTACGACACCTTCTGCAACGGCCGCGAGACCGCCGTCTATATTGATAGATTCTCGCGATTCTTTTTTCCGTTTTCCTTTTTCATTCTCAATGTTGTTTATTGGTCTACGTTTTTGTGAATCATTATTTTAATTAAACCTAGAAATTTAATAACTTATTGTTCTTTTTTTTCTTCAATGTAACAATATTTAAGCAAAGTTAGTTAGTATATGGGTATATATATTTTCACCACTTAAATCACAACCTTTGCTAAAATTTTCAATTTATCAACCGATTCAAATGAAGTAAACACTAAATGTGAAGGGAAGCTTACCAAAACACAATTAAGGAAACAATATTTTAAATCGGTTAAGCCGTTTCTGACATTAGCGCGGACAAACAAACAGACACATGATAAGAAAATAAAAAATCATGGGTTCTATATTTTATTAATTAATATTTTTTTTTACATATCTTCCATGTACAAACAGCGATCAGTTACATTTTTATTATATGTATGTATATATATATATATATATATGCTATATGCGGCTTCGCCCGCGTAAACTACAAAAACAGTGCAGCAGCAATTAAATTATTTTCAATTTTAATCTTCTATTAGTATATTGTAGCCAGAGAGAAAATAGCGTCAACACACTCTGTTCACCACATTCCTCCCAAATTCGAGACATTAGGCCCTTTGTCTTCTTACAAGAGCGGAGCAATGAAAATAATTTAAATATAAATCAATCACTAAAGGCAATCGTACCCACTGCCAATTGTTATTTATAATAAATATTATTTAAATATAATGTATTATATTGAAAAATTATAATCATTAAGCCGTTATGGTTTACCATAACGGCTTCATGTTAATGCTCCAAGAAAATTGTCGTGTTTGTAAGTAAGTAAGTTAACTACACGTGTAAATAAATTAGATTTTTTCTGGATTTTAAATAGGAAACGTTTTCAAGGGCTATGGAACATTTGTTTAAATCTAAAATAAAATCTTAAATATAGCGGTATTATACACTTAGGAAATTAAAAATCATTTTCAGTAACGTACATTACATAATAAGAGTTTCAACGTAGGCGTATGTAGAACGCATGTCTTAGTGGTCAGAGCACTTGGTCGGTTTTCAAGTGGCGCGGGTTCAAATACCGCTGCGTTAAAATTTTTATACGTTTTCCATTAATGTTTTTCAATTTACATTTCTTTTGTTTTTTTTACTTATTTATAAAAATCTCGTAACGCTATTTTCATCCACTTTTATCGGCCGATTTATTTGAAAATTTGCACACGTCATTTGAATACAATGAAAATACATTTTTGTTAATTGAAATATTTTTTCTATTAAAATATTATATTTATATACGTATTTATTTAAATGATACTTACAAGATATGCTTAGGCCAAGTGCAGCGATTTTTGATACTAATTTCTATAAAATAATAAGAGTAACACATCTCACTATATTTTCTCTAACTACAAAGTTCGTGAAAACAAATAAAATAGGAAAAAAATTAATCCTAGATAAAAAAAAAAACTTTAAAAAAAAAATTGCAATGTTTTATATTTTTTTTTCAACTGCACAAATACTTTACCATCATAGCGGGGTAGTCATGGAGAACCTAGTGTCAAGACACACCGTTCTATATTTTCCGTCCGAATTCGACACATTGCGTGTTGAGTGACAGAACTCATCGCAACGCTTTGTCTTGTTTACTAGAGCGGAGAGATTATAATGAATATATGAACCCGTAACCAGTCGCGATTACATCCAAACGCTACCCACTGCGCCGCTATAGCCTCTCTCTGTCTCTATACATATTGTGTATATATATTAAAAACTAAAACTATATAATTTCCTTTGTATTTAACATACACATAGACAAAAGTAATAAAAATTGAATATTAAACAGTTACATGTAACAAGTGGTCACACGAATCAATAGATACATAGAGTCAAAATACAACAGCCGATATTGGACACTAAAATTAGGCATGCGAATAAATACGAGTACATTATTATTTGAAGTCTAGACTTTGATTTTAGATGCGTTAAGGAGAAGTTCCGCTTAAAAAAATACTAATAGTTTTTTTTATATACTAGACTAGTAAAACTAAATAGATCCGGTCCTTACAAATTTACACGAAAGTGGATGGTGAAACACAAGGCAGTGTGTGTGTAATATTTGCTTTTCTTTTTAATTTTTCATCAGCACGTTATTTAAAAAGAACCAAGTATTATGACAATCCGTTCTTTAGTTTTTGCCCGATATCGAGACATTGCATGTTCAGTGAATGAAATAATGTAAATTTAAACATTCCCCGAGGAAATTGGACCCACAACCGCTGAACACACACTGTGCTATGTTTTGTTCATTTAATGTATTTATATTGCATGATATGAAAAGTGTTGGCTTTTTGTGTTCTCTATTAACTGTTTCTAATGTCGCATCATTTTCTTATAGTGTCCATCAAGTTTTAATATATAGATTTGTGAAACCAAACGATTTTTAATACAATGATGTGGAGTTCAAATTAAACTTGCCTTGCCTTGCTTATTTACCAAATCTGGTTATAAAAAGTGTGAAATTAGATATGACCTACAAAGTGGCTTACCTTAGTGTTTAAATAGAAGAAAAATTATGAACCTAGCGTCGCAAAACTACGTTTTTCTCTACTAAACACTTGAATTCTATGAAAACCAAACTATAGTAAAAGTTTATTTATATAAATAGATTTGAAATGGTAATATTAGTAAAATATTATTATTTCAATAGCTTCGTAAAGACACTCCGTTCTCAATCTCTCGTTCAATTCAAGACATTGCGTGTTGAGTGGCGAATCTCCACTATTTTATATAAATACAATTTTATGACAGTACTCCTAACAGGCAACGATCAAAGGAAATAAATCTGTAAATTTTTT
This sequence comes from Podotricha telesiphe, assembly GCA_038994665.1. Classification (NCBI taxonomy): domain Eukaryota; kingdom Metazoa; phylum Arthropoda; class Insecta; order Lepidoptera; family Nymphalidae; genus Podotricha; species Podotricha telesiphe. Next base: position 76,735 of record JAOYRR010000391.1, read on the forward strand.
AACGCGCTTTTAATTGTCAATCAATGTACGAAAATCTAGTAAAGCTATTTCGACTTGAAATTTAATTGAAACTAATAGACGTGTCCTGATCTGAAGATAAGAAAATATTTTTACACAATTATAACAAAAGAAATTAGTTTAACACATCAATTTAACAATGGGACAACGTCTGGCTGTAAAGGCGATTGGTTGTGGGTTCGATCCCCACTAGTACGAATGATTATATTTAAATTATTTTCATGTCCAATAACACAAAGCGCAGGGGGCGCCCTTGCGGTCGTCGACTTTCCCTCAAGCAGCCAGGTAGTGCTTGCAATTCGCAGGGACAGAGTACCCCTTCCCTCAAGCACCCCGGTGTCGCTATAAAGACCAACAGGGTCAACTGCATCTAAGAGATTCGAAAAAAAAGGAAACCGTAATTCTTGACACTAGGTTCTCTCTACTTTGATATTACTTTGCTATATTTATTAAATTACAATATCCATTATATTGAAATTAATATCCTGCCTTAATCCGCACCACCGTGGCATACCAATACCATACCAAATGGATAGGTAGCCGAAAATCGGACAATTGTATACATTTGCATACAACCGACCGTCTAGACAGTACGTGAAATGACTGACGGAGCACCTGCACGGATGCACTTCGAATTTTTGTTAACATGGCTATATATATATATATATATATATATACATATATATATATATATATATATATATATATATATCTTATGTATTTAGATACATATTTATAAGTTAGAGCTAGTTAAAAAATGTTAAGAAATTCCCTTATCAGTTCAGTTTATAATAGAATATAACGTAAGGATAAGATAAATAGAAGTCAATCTTTGCATTTTTTTGTATTGAGCTAACCTTCAAAACCTTCGGGGCCTACTGCTTTTTATGTCACACATTTGTATTTATCAGTTTTTTTTATATTATTTTACGTATTAATTAATTAGAAATCATAAAAATCAAAATTGTGAATATTTCACAATTGTGCAAACGTATAGTTAAATTGTTTTGAAGAAGCACTTGGATAGCTCGGCTATTCCTTATAACCGAATGAAATAAATTGAATGTTTTAATCATTTTATAGAGTTATTGGGTCATTTTTAGAAAACGTATAAAAAATTGATACAAGCGGGAGTCGCACCTGCGCCTTGGAAATCGCAGAGCACTTGGACTGTAGAGGCGCGAGTACAAAATTAACATATATTTTTTAATAATTAAATATAACTGATGTAGAATATATTGCTAGACTTTGAGAATTACTCTAAGCTGCTATATGGTATGGGTATAAACCTAAAGGGTACAGGTTCAATTCTATTCAAGACATTCGGTATGTATATAAGAAGATCTTTGGTAGTGAAAAAACTGACATTAAAAATGGAGACGAATGGAGTCGTCAATCTTCATTATAATATTTGAATAGCCTTGTGGGCTCAGTGGTTAGTAAATTTGGCCGCTAGAAGGTCTAAATTTCGTGATCTACCTAGAATAAATATTTGTAACATGACTAAGGACCTCTCTTGTGACACATTTACAATATTTTAATAAGGCATTAGATAGAGAGAATCCAGGGATTTCTAAGGAAATCTTTCTCTTTTCTCATTTGTTTTATCCCTCGGAACGGGAGTCGAACCCCCAACTATCGCGTTTACAGTCGTCGTGCCATGACGTCCTCAATTATGTGAAGATGTTTCTAAGGTATTATATTAAAAAAAGCTTTATATAATACCTAAAAATATTAAGACAAACCAAATTCGAAATCGTAAATGTAGACGTAAATGTTACTCAGAATCATTTATAATTTATGTGCTTTATTCCCTCCAAGGCGAATAAACTTGTAAACTTTTAGCTAAGTGTCGGTCCTCGTAAAACTGCATATAACTTATAATGACTCAACATAGATAAATAAATCAGTTTGTCTTTACTTTAATATTAAATTGTTGTTTGTTACTGTCTATTGAAAGTTATTTTTTATATACAATTATTCAAATAACTGTGTAGATTTTAAACATGTACAAAGTGTGTGAATAACACTTTAAAAAAATTGTTTCAAATATTGAATATATAGCATTCTCTTGCCAAAACGATTGTTCGTAGAATAATCTTAGGGTGGCAGAAATTTGTAAAAATCTCTCTACAGAGATGCTAACAACAAATATAAATTGTAATAAGCGTATAAGAATTTCGACGTAGCCGGATGTAGAATGCATGGCTTATCGGTCAGAGCGGGTTCAAATCCCGCTGCGTTCAATTTTTTATACGTTTTCTAAATATATGTTTAATTGTGTAGATTTCATGCGGCGTTAAGTTCGGCCACTCGACTTGCAACCTTTAAAATTCGGGCGAGAAGTAACAAGCAGATTCTAGACAAAGTTCTCTTTGTCTCCAATGCTATGTGTTGACTGTCATTGAACAGGTCTTGTTTGTAAATTAAGAGGCTGTGTGAATATGGCCTGGATGAAGGCTCCACTTCCCAATTCGTCTTTTGCATGATGTCCTTGCTCTTAAAGTTTATCTTATATATATATATATTCTCTTTGTAAATTTTTATGTAAATTTATTTAATATAATATAAAATTTTAAACTTACACTTTTGTAAAATATTATTTATTACTAACTTACTATATACGAGTATATTGTAAATATTTGTCTGTTTTGTTATAGGTTTATGGGTTTGTTACTGGATCTATTTTCAATTTATAATCTATAATATTGTAATAATATCTTTTTTACCCATAGATCTCCTAAGTGAATTTTCCATACAACGTGACATTGGTGAAGTGATAAGTACTTAACTTGCACTTTCGAAGCGCCATAACTAGAGAACTGAACTGTAAATTATATATACATATACGTCAAATTTCAAGTTTGAAGTAAAATAAAAGGCTTTTACACAAACTTACGAGCCCTTAAACCTCATTACTCCGATCCTGTCACAAAGCTCGAGAAGGAAGCGGCGGAACGGACGAGGGAGGCCAGAGGGTGCTCAGCTTGGGGAAGCTGATCGCACTAGTCACCTGGCCCGGGTAGGTGCGCGCTGGTCGCTCCCGCGTGCTACTCTTAGCAGGCCGTCGAGGTTGCCCGCCACCATTGACTCCGCGACGTGCTTTGCTGGCTCCCGCCGCCGGGGTTCACGGAAGATTGGGGTTCCCGTGGCCTCGGCTAGTGGCGGTCGAGAAGGAGCACCGCGAGGTTATAGGGGTATACGGTCCTGTCACAAAATCCGTTTAAAGCGGACGTCTACTACCTGCTAGTCAATTTATTTTTTCGTTTCGTTTTCGATATTTTGCGAAGAGTGAGCGACCTCTCGCTTAAATTTTCAGTAAAAAGAAAAGAAAAGTTCTTAATAACGAGAGAACGTACAACAAATACTAGGTCAATATATATTTAACGATCCACATTTATCTCGCAAGTACTTGGTTATTTATAAATTCAACAAAGATTCTATTATGATGCTAATAAATAACAAATGTCGGGAGATACGCGTAAATTTAATATTGACAGACGGACAGACGGGAACCGATAACGGTAATTAATGTGTATAATTATTATATAGACAATATTAATGTATTATTTGACTAAGATTATTGGGTGATCCCTTATTTAATGTAGACTTAGTTCAGAGAATGGATAAGATGGTATATTGTTTTAAATATTTAAGTTTAAATAAAGTCGTGATTATCGTGGGATAGGATTGTAAATGCGATTGATTGTGGATGTGGGTTCGATATCCACTTAGGGGAATGATTATATCTAAATTATTTTCTCTGCAAAGACAAAACCGAGGCGTTGTGTTAAGTCATTCAAAATACTATGTTTCGAGTTCGGACGGTAAGTGAACAGCGGAGTGTCTTGACACTACATTATATAGGTACGAGTAAAAGAAATGAAACTAAAAATTTTTTTTGGAATTTTTATGTATGTATGTGTTAATTAAAATAAAAACCGTTTTAAAAATTTTACGTGATCGGTCTTCAACTTGCGTCATTCGGACCCTGCCACAATACTTTCGCTCATTAAGCTCCTAGACATGCTAGTCTAATTAAAATATATATATATATGTGTCATGTTAGTTTACATATTTGACAATGTAAAATGTTATTGTTAGAATTTTAAACGATATAGGTTATGTATGAAAAAAATTTTAAAATGTGAAAACTAACTTAGTATTTTTGAATGATTTTTACATTTACGCACAGTGAGATAATGGAACTCATTGCCGGCGTCTGCATTTGTTACGTCATATAATTTGAGTAATGAAATCGAGAGTGAATGAAAAAATGAAAGTGACCTTCTAGGCATAGGCGTAGACGACATCAACACACAATCAGGCTTGGTTTGATCACACGTAAGCTAAAAAAACATTAAAAAAAAGAAAAAAACGTGTACAATTGTCAAATTAGATAGGTTTAGGATTTAGAATTAAATTTTTTACGCACAAGACGCCGTCTTCGAACTAATGAAGTTAAAGGAAAATTGAGGATAGATGTGTCGTTAACCCACCCTAACTTTTTTGTAAAATGCGCAAAGCTAATTGTTTTTAATATTATTAATTCTTTCTTAGTTTCCGACAGAGAAATCCTAGTGTCAAGACTCTCCGTTCTCCAGATTTCGTTCGAAATTGAGACACTGCGTGTTAAATGCCGGAACTCAACGCCGTGCTTTGTGTTAGGTACCAGAGCAGGGAAATTGAAATATTTTAAATTTAAATTTAAATAACTCACAACCAATTATGTTTACAGTCAGACGCTGCACTGCGCCACGGTGGCCTTTGTAAATATTTTTTCTACGGCGATATAAAATTTTCAATAGTTCAGTATAATATCGATAATGTTATTGATTTCAGCTCAAAAAGCTCCAAATTTTATTTCTTTATATTGACTTACTGTGAATTACACTTTACTATGATTGTTCCACGTAAAAACCGGATTGGGGTAAGCTAATATGTGTGTAACCACAATGTAACTTATATGTGTAAACTAATATTTGTGTACAGTAATATATGTGTAATGTGTGTACACAAAGTCAGGTTCAATCAACTAGCGTACATTTAAGAAGACGAAGCAACAAAAAAGATATGAAGCAAGAGAAACGGTCGTAAATCTCAACGACAGCTTACAGAATGAAAGTAAAAATAGAATCTGTTATAAGCTTTTACACATAATATAATAAAATCGAATATTTACTCAAATATTTTGTTTTTTTTTAAATATCGAAGCAACAATATTATTTTGATGTTATATTTATTTCTTTTTTCGTGTAACTTTAGCCTTCGTCTACATCTAAAAATTCAAATTTTGGACGCCTGTAGAAGAATAGATTATAATGTAATTACTAAATATTTGAAATTAATAATAATAATGATTATCATAGAGGCAATCGCGGCGCAGTTGGGCAGCATCTGTAAACCCTACTGAGTAAGGAATTGATCACCATTCGGACGCATGATTATTGGTAATTGATGGCTTTGGTAAGTAAGCGTGGTGTTGAGTTTCGCCATTTAATTGACCCTTTGTCAACTTCTGGCACAGTACAAAGTAACTTTACACGTGGTTCTTTCAGACTAACCCATCATCCAGGAAAAACCGTGAAGGATGGTTTTTTTTTCATATTATTTCACTAATCTCTCGTGGGACTTTACAATCGAATGAAAGCAGTGTTGAAAGTGTATTAACCGAATTCAATTTTACAAATACGAATGTTGTATATAGTTTTTCAAAGAATCGGTTATCAGAGATCTCATAATGGCACGTGTCGCTACCGTTATTGTAGCTGTATTTTTTACGATACGTTTTTCGGTTAAATTTTACCGTTTTCTTCTGTAGTTGCAGTCAATTCAAGTTTTATGCCTAGTTTTTGCTAAAATTATTAACACAACACGGCACTAACGTCGGCAATATCAGCCTGAATCAAATCAAATCATTTTTTTTATGGAAGATAAGGCTTCGCAGACAAAAAATAATCTATATATACAGAGATGCTAACAACAAATATAAGTTGTAACAAGCGTATAAGGATTTCAACGTAGCTGGATGTAGAACGCATGGATTAGCGGTCAGTGCGCTTGAACGGTTTTCAGGGGGCGCGGGTACAAATCCCGCGGCGTCCAAATTTTTATACGTTTTCTAAATATTTCTATAATCTATATTTATACTTATCACACATCCTACGGTTGCGTAGATAGCTCCCGCTCTAAAGTTTCGCAAGCCGATTTTACGACTGGCTTAAAGCCTAGCCTCTGATGAGTAGCTTCGGTAAGTAAGTGGGTTTCTACATCGAGCCGCAGGAAACGTGACAAATAGAAATGAAATAAATAAATTAATATTATTATATTTAGTTACAATTTTATTAACTATATAATAATATTGAAATACATAGTGCATGCACGTCCTTATATTTTAAATCGATAACGGTACTTTTATGTCCTCGCTGCAGTTCCACCAAAGTCGCTCCAAATATATGCAATGGTTTTGTCAGACGCATATAATGTGAATTTGAAATGAACGAATCCATATATTGACCGCGGTTTTTGAACAGAGTTACTATATTAGGAAATATAGATTTAACATAATCTTTCTGCAATAAGTTACTCAAATAATATATTTTAATATTAATTGAAATTGCATAGACTACCCTAGGCAGATATAGATATGAAATGAGATGTGTGAGAACCTCAGTTCAGTGATACAGCAACTGCGCAGTCTTCAAACAGTTAGGAATAAATAAAGAAAGAAATTAAGGAAAAATAGAATGAAACAAGGCACGGAAATACATCCGTGGTTATTATAAAGACACTAGGCAGAGAGAACCTAGTGACAAGACACTCCGTTCTACACTCTTTACACCTGACGAGATATTGCTTGTTATTATATTGATTATTAATATTTACTATTTTATTCCTAATAAGAATGTAAACCATTTTTCGATGTGAAAATTTAAGGTTAAGGTTTTAAATAATATTATTATTGGTTGGTTTTCAATAGTATTTAATTTGTAGGTTAACTGCAAAAAATTAAAAAAGTACGACTAATACTTTCATCTATGTTTGCTTTTAAATGTAAATTTAGTAATAAATGATTCGCATAATAATATAGTTTATTCAAACAAAAAGATAGTATTTGTAACGGCTTTAATCCCTCACATTTAATACTAAAATCCACTTATTGTTGCTAAAATCATGACTGTCATTTAATTCCGCCATCGGCTAAGTATAACGGAAGCTTCGCGTGCGGTCACCCGCATACAGAGATTCGCATGGGGGTGGGATAGACCCCACACGATTGAGTGTATTGTATTTAAGATTGTTGTTATCTAATAACAACGTTTTTTTATTATTTTCATAGAAAGTCTAAAAAATATATATTTTTTGAACTTTGCATAAAAAGTTCAAATAAAAGCTTAGGTTAAGCATTTTGGTTCAATTTACTTAATGTTTGCCTTGATATTTCCAATAATTTAAAAGGTATGTAACTAAAATTGTGCAGATTCAAATTCCACCATTTTTTTTTCTACAGACACTAGCATAGCGGTTATATGTATCTACTGTAATTTAAATTATTAGTAAAAACAGCTTATGTTTTTACCCTTTTATTTCATAACACTTATTTTATATTATATATATATATATATATAATTAGTAAACTGAATCGTTCAAACAAAAAAAATTTTTCATAAAATATATATATTTTTTTTCTTTTATTTTTTTCCGAAAATATTTAAATATTATGATACTAAAAACTTCCTAATAGTCATTTGCTTATATCTAAAAGTTGGTTAAAATGTGCAAATATTGCGTTGCGATTCATAACCGTTGCTTAGGACTTGATTAGTCCCCTTTCTCTCTCATGGCATTGGCATTGTACGGGAATTAGGTACATTAAAATAAGGGTGGCCATGTCGTTGTCATGTTCTATATTAGTTCTTTTTTCTATCTTGGTCTATATATAATTAAGGATAAAAGAAAGCCACGTTTTCTAGTTTTCTCAGAGGAACACAGTTTAGTAGTATTTGTTTACATATTGGAGGTTAAATGCTTAGAAAAGATTCCCTTCGACTCCTAAAACCCCGTTTCTATAACAATTAGTACAAATACAAATAAATATTAACATAAATATAAATATTAACAAAAATAAAGTTTTTAATTCTATAAATGTACCAAATTGTAGTAAAGAAAGGTAAGGTCTTAAGGCGTTTTGTATGTAAAAAAATACAAAATTGAACACTGAAATTGTATTGTATCAATTAAAATAGATATTTGTAGTGGTTTTGTTAGATTATTAACTATATATATTTATTATTAATTTATTTATTATAACACGCATGCGAGCAACAAACACACAGCACACGCATACAAGGAAGCATATTATTTATTGTTTTAAATATACTTTTTCACTTTATTTTTGCATTATTGCTAGTATAAAATTGTTACAATATTCTTATAACAGGAAAGTACTTAATGATGAGTAGGGATGTAAAATCAGTATGTAAGAAAAGAACTGTTATTGGCTTTGTTTTCGTAAAAGTTTATATGTATTTTAATTATGTAATGCTTCTTAAGAAAGAAGTAAATAATTTACACAAGGAAAGCCGGTGGGAAAGTGTTGTATGGCACTTCGCCACTGCAAGCACGTTACTTTGCATTTAAGTAAGTTTCACCTTAGACTACTATATTCAATATATTTGTAGTTTGCTGTGATAAAGCACTCTGCCCCCCACTATTTTCAGTAAGGAAAATAAATATTCGTGTACAAGTTGTCACCTCTAACTTCGTTTGAGTATACTTTACATTAACACTTGTCAATACAATTTCAATAGTGTTAACTGTAAAAATTAAATTTCTTTGTTTTTCATTCTCATAGAAGCTTTTGGAAGTTCTCTTTTATACTCTCTTTGTAACACCTCTCTCTACTTTCCGTGGTAGCTTCGAGTCAAATTTCAGCTTCTTGCAACCAGTAGTTTGCATTCCCCTACGTTGTGTCTGTCCGTGTAAGTGTCACTTGTAAGTGAGTACGCAAAATAACTGTTACATATGCCACCATAAAGATAGAAACTATATAGTAATATTTACCAGAGTTAAATGTGAAACGTCTTATCTACGATACAACTACTGAAACTATTAGAAACTCGAACATTGATTAAAATTTTAATATAAAAACCATAGATTTTTTGCAATATATTAAGATTTTTTAACATTACAAGGAAAGACCTGCTTTATGGTCAACATGTTGTGGCGCACCGGATGTGAACATTGTCCTTCGCCAGCCTTGGGTCGTTTATAGCTGTGATTGCCTCAATCAGGGATGTAACGAGCAAATCTTGACATTTTCTATAGTCATTACACATGGCTTTACTTGGAGCCGAAATTGATATATTAATTTGTTTTCACAAACACATCAAGCCATAAAGACAATCTTGATTTTTTTGTTATATATTATATGTTCTTTACTGTATTCAAATTTACATAGTAATATTAAGATAATATCAAATGTTTAACAGAAATGATTACATACAACGTATGCCTTGAAAATTGTCTTGACCCAAATCCCAAACAAAAGTCAAAGCAGAAATTTCTTTTGACCTATTTCCCAAATGGGTCTCATCCTCCTGCGAAGTTCAGAGACCGGTGTATGTAAAAATGATTGACGTATGTATGTATGTACATAATTAAAAATGATTTGTTGGGGGCGAATGACCCTATTCTTTATTAGTGTTGGAAGAAATATCGTCGTTCTTAAAATCAAGCTAAAATTGTACGTGCGCATGCGAACTTCGTCTTTTTTAACAGTTCCATTTTTCTTACGCGTTTACCGAAAAAGAAACCTAAGTAAGGGTTGTCAAATTAACATGATAGTTTTGTAAATGGTTAAGAAAATAAATAAAAAATACAACAGTTAAGGCATTTGTGGCAAAGAAAGCGTTTGACTGTATTCGCGATGATTGTGGGTTCGAATCCTACGGGATGTATATATAAAAAATATTTTTGTTTCTCCGCTTTAGTGACAAGACAATGCGCGGTGTTGAGTTGCCACTCATCACACTACGCCTCGGATTTGGGCGGATAGTAGAGATGGGTTGTTTAAGAGAAGAGTGTTTTAGCAATAGGCTGTATATTAGGATACGCGTGAATTCAAGTTAAAAAGACGAGAAAATTGAAATATGAAAAGTAAAATAAAATAATTCCAAATAAAAGCATGCATGCATTTGATATATTTTTTGTAATAATTGTAATCTATATTTTGTTTTTTAGTAACTGAATTTTCCTGTTTAGGACATCTAATTCTGTCCTAAGTTTTAATGAGCTGGTGTTACAACTGGACTCAACGCCGCACTTTCTCTAACGATCTACAAAATATATGTATATTAATTAATAAAGAAACAAGTTTTGCCACCTTTTTACGACAACAATGCAGGGGGAGTATGAAGTTTGGCATAGTACTATATGGTGAAGCCCAAAGAGCCAAGAACTATTCATAATAGTGCATTAGAAATAAATAAAAGTAATAAACTAATTATAACACAATACTATGTATGACTCGTACACTTTTTTTAAAAATAGAATTACACGTTCCGTATTTTACACATCAAAGAGGCTACTAATAGATGTTAAACTGACACTCCAAAGAATATACGTACGATGGTGCTTTTCACAAGTCATTAATATTAAAATATCGATTTAATAGTTGTTGACTAATTCCTCAATATTATCAATCGACATGTGTTAAAATAAGTTGAAAATATAAATATTATAGTAACGCTCCAATTCATTCGCAATTCAATAGACTTTCCGGACAGAACGGCGTCGGTAAACTCACCAAACCCCAGATTTATATATTACCAATTTATCGATTATAAGCGTCGATTAGACAGAATAAAGCGAGTGCGTTTTAGTTTTGGTCCAAGGTTTCTAAATAAATTATCTTTAAAGAATGGAATAGAATAAACTTTATAGCACACAAAAGAAAAAAGAACTCAATAAACAATACCCATATATAAATATAAAATATATGCAATGGTGGTCTTATTGCTTCAAGCAATCTTGTACAGACAACCTTAGAGGTAAAGAAAGAACTAAATTATATATAAAAATGGGAAATAGCGTATCAGTGCATATATACACGCTATTTATAACTTACTCAATATATTAAAAAAATGTATTCCTTACTACATACAAGGCAAACAAGCGTTCGGGTCACTTGATGGTAAGTGATCACCGCCGCCTACGACCCCGTGTAGCATCAGGGCTACGGGATGTTGCCGGCCTTTTATGTGGAAATAAATGCCATGAACACGGCCGCTGGTTGGCCATTCCACCGTCGTTGGACACGTGGATGGAAGTTTCGACAAAATCGGAAGTACCGACAAAGTTGGAAAATTCTGCGAAAGGAACCTGGTCAAACAGTTCCCCAGAACACTCCCCATGATAAATGCGGTAGAGAACGCACAGAGAGGAAATACTATACAAATATATATTTACACATATATACTCATATATATATAACAAAACATATACATAAACAGATTAGGATACATGAAAGCTCTGAATTAAAATGACACTGTTTTAGGCGATATTTGAAGACCTTAAGTGACTTCGAATGTCAAACTACCGTAGGAAGTTCATTCCAAAGAATCGCAGATTGTATAGTAAAGTAAGTCGGAATAGAATTGGGTACAAGAGGTAGGTAATTTAAGGAGGTTATCACGACGTGACCTTAGCTCAAGGTGTAGAAGATACAGAATCGTTCTTTTAAATATGAGGCAGTAAGAGGATTAAAGAGAAATGTGAGCATACGGAAGTTACGGCGAGCTCGGATAGGAAGCCATCCTAGCTGACGACGATGTTCAGAGGTATGGTCAAATGAACGCAGATTAAAACCAAATCTAATACATGGAGTTTGTAACCGCTCTTAGTTTATTCAATTGTTCCGCAGACAAGTCTGGATCTCAGATAAGTCCTTTAATTTAGATTAACGTATTGATTTTTATTAATTTATAGATTTGAAGTGGATGTAGTATTTAAAGCTCGAAATTCATTATAGTACGCATTACATCACGCGCTCAGTAGTATGGTTAAAATGGTTTCGTAATAAATGTCTATGAACAAAATATTATCTAGCATTTAATATACGATAATATTTATTATTTATCGATATCTCCTATAGTCACCTAACATCACTAAGCACAGCATCTCTGGTAGTGACCGCGAGCATCCGCTCCTTCGCCGTGGGAATGAAATCGCATCCCTTCAATCATTCTACTTGTATATATATTGTACGTAACGAACGATTGTTTTGACCAATGCTCTTTGCGCAATGTGAATGACCAGTCTTGCCTTCGGTTGTAGATTCAAATTTAGCACGGGCATTTGTATTTTTGTGGAATATATTGTTTTTTATTAGCTTCCCGCGTAGCAAGGTAGTCAGAGAAGGTGTCCTGGTGTCAAAACATCCCGTTCTCCATTTTCCGCCCGAAATCGAGACATTGCGTGAGTGGCGGCCGCGCTTTGTGTTATGTACCAGATTGGAGAAATACGCCAGCCTGTTTTGTAACATACATATCATTTAATGCAAGTTTATTATTGAATAGGGAGTGGAGTTGAAATTAAATGGAAATTCAGTCCGAAATCCACAATACAGATTAGACAGATTATTTTTCATAAAATGGGGTATTGGACCCCCCCCATTTCGTTTACATATTAATATACAATAATATGTGACCTTTGGACCCCACTTTATGGAAAATATGCGGAAGGATAATGATGAAAATTTGTCATAGTTAAATTTTATATGCAGAAGAAGTGTAACAAGCCGTTATTTTTTAAGAAATTACACACATACAACACATACACTACTAATAAATGAAATATTACACAAACTACCATATGTCTGGCAAACATTTTCATATAAAGTGATAAACACGGTGCTACAGCAACGCGTATTTTATGCGTCAACTGCGTATGTAGCATATATATAAAACTATTGTGTTACTAAGTGACTGACAGACAATGCACATCCAAAACTACTAGGCGTAGAAAGCTGAAATTCATTATGTAGGCATTACAACTAAAGAGGAGCGCTTAGAGAGGATATCTTAAAATATCTACTGGAACGGCTAAAATCAAGATTTTAAGTTTTGTAGCTAACTCAAACAAAGTTGGGGTTGTAATATATCGTTATTTTTCAGCTTCAGGTATGCAGAGAGAACTTATTGCCAAGAAACTCCGTTCTCCACTTTCCTCCCGAATCCGAGACATTATGTGTTGAGTGGCGGAACTCAATGCCACCTATCACCATTCCCCATTTTCAACTAAAGGAAAACAATCTGGAGACAGCAGAAGACAACAAAGAGGTTGTCTATATTAATAGAAACCACTTCAACATTACTACTCTTGTAGTATAGTTATAATTGAATAATTGTACGAAAGAAAAGTAAATATTCTTAGAAGAGCAAATTATTTGTCCACTATTATATCGTCACCGATTAGCGGTGACTTTAGGCGCTCGAACTCCAGCTATATAATTACGAAATAGTTTATTTCAAATTCTGTTACAACTGAATTAGGTTCAATATTGAATAAAAATATTATTATATAAAGAATTTCATGGGTAATCTACATGCGGTTAGAATATTGGCAGTAATTGTGCAAGCGACCATCCCTTTTTTTGGTGTAAATCAGCGTCCCACTTAACCTAGTATTTTAGCTTGTTTTTTTACAGCTTCACGGGTATTCCCGCATAGTACTATACTTTCAGCTTCTGGTTTTCAGAGGGAACCTAGTGTAATGACACTCCTTTCTCCACTTTTACTGACATTGACACTGACGTCTCGTGTCAAGTGGCGGAACTCAACCCAAAACCATATAATGATTACCCCAGTGAGAATAGAACCCACAATCTGGGCCACGATAGCTTCGTGTTTTATAGGCTAACTGTTAAGAATCACAAAATTATATAATTTAAATTTATAATATTTTTTTGATGTATTCGGTATTGTTGGCAAAATTATAAGTTTGTCTCCAATAAGTTTTGTCTTATAGCCAAAATAAAACATATAAAAAAGTTACACGTAACAGGTTTCAAAACTGTCTCTCTCAGACAACATAGATTAGTCCAAATGAACCTGTCTACGTTCAAGTTATTCAGAATTTCAATACAATTTCAATTCAAATAACCCTAAAATTTTTTAGAATAGTTAAATCATATTACAACTACAAATATCTTGAAAGGTATCTTGTAAACAAATCAGCTTCAATGATAATTTGTGGCCAGTTAGGGGGACAACGTCCCGGTTGTGTCATCCGAGGTCCGTGACCTTTCTGCCGAAATCTGACTCTTGTCCAATTTATAAAAGATTGACAGGACGTTACTAACATTTCAGCAGTTAGATCGTGAGAATGAATCAACTTACGTGTGTATGTGTAAACGTGTGTAATTCAATTGAAGAATGTGTTTTCTGATTTGTTTTATTTTAGTCAGCATAACCGAGAGTCCACACTTACTGTAAATGTAGGATTTAATACACATTATATACACGACGACACAAAGAGGTGACTATCTCCACATTGCACAGTGGACTAGGAGAGAGCGTATTGTCAAGACACTTAATTCTCCACTTTCAGCATGAACCCAATGTATTCCTTATTAAGTGCCGAATTTAAACGTTGCTTTGTTGACGGAAGACATAATTGATCTTGTTACTAGATTAGATATATTACAGAAACATTTTGTTTTAAAACAGATATTTTAATTTTTTTTATTTTTTTTATTCTATAGACAGAACAAACGAGCGTTCGGTCACGTGATGGTAAATTATCACCACCACCCACGGCCCCCTGTGACACCAGAGCTAAAGGTGGAAATGGACGCGCTTTTTGAAGTACCCAGTCGTATCAACCTGGAGGCACTGCCGCTGATAGGCCATTCCACAGTTGAAAGGCACGTGGAAGGAAGTTCCCAAAAAAAAGTTAGAATCATTTTGCTAGAAACATAGAGAATTTCCTTGGAAACTTAATTTTTTAAACTCCTCAAGTCAATGGGTCACCATAATCTTTGAAGCTTATGGATTGTGGGGATTGTACCCAGAACAAAACGCATTTACAGTCAGATGCCGTCCCACTGCGCGATGGTTTTCATTTAATACTAAAATAGTCTTTATTGTAATAGTGTTAAGAGCCATAGGTAGACAAAAACTAATATAAAATACGGTAGAAGCGAAAAAAAACGGCCAGGTCATTGGCGTTCCTGTTAGGATTTCTGTATGAATGACCTTAGTGCACACAAAGACATCACGTGTGAAAAAAAAGAAGTATACAATTTTGTTCTCTTTTTTTACAAGTATATAATAAGATCTTTGATTTTCGCGATTACTATACATTTTGAAATGAAACTATTTTTAACCGGATTAATCGCGTATATTATTGGTATTCGAAAATAAAGAGAACAAAATTGTATACTTACTTATTAGGAGCTTTAACACTGGGTTCTCTTGTCTAAATTGCTATATATATATATCCTCCCCGTTTTCCACTTTATGAGATATTTATTGTTAGATGATTTTATATTTTTGCTATCAGACTGTTGTACGTGAGTCTGTCAGGCACAGTAATGCAAGAGTTTTATATGTATATAGATACATATAAAATAATTAATACTTATATAGAGGGGTGTCGGGGTGTACTGTGACAACCTCTAACTGTATATGTAATGATTGTGGGTTCGATTCCCACTCGGGGGAATGATTTTATTTAAATTATTTTCATTTTTCGTCTCTAGTGACCAGACAAAGTACGACATTGAGTTCAATCACTCAACCCGCAATGTCTCGGATTCAGGGGGAATGTGGGGTCTATCTGAAACCCTGGGCGTGAAGCTTAAAAAACAAATCCAAAGAATATCTATGTATGCGTGTTGCTTATTGTAGTGTGCTATGGCGTCACAGTGTCTACGTAAAGGAACGCTTGCTGCGTTTGTATGTAAAATAATTTTAATTATTATTTTCTGTATTTATTAAGTATACAAGATGCAAGTCAAAATATACACAACTGTTAAATAAATATATGATATAACAATTATTAATCTTTCTTCGAGTACTTCTATAGAAATTATTATATATACAAAAATTCTATATATTTTACATTTAAAAGCATATTCAAGTGTCCTTAGCATCTAAAATAAAAAAGGTTCTTTCTTTCATGGGGTCCAATCGTTGTGTGTTTAAGTTAGTATTAAAGTTTACGATGCTGACATTTTTGCATTCTAAATACTTAAAAAGTCACTAAATAAAATAAAAAAAACATACTACCCAACAAAATAATGTATATAGACAAACCGAGCCACTTTTAAAAATGTGGCTGCAACTTTGACATGGTTACACAGATAGCGACGTTGGCTTATAAATTAAGCCGGCATATATATCTATATATGAAGATAAAACATATTATAAAAATAATTAATTCGACTTATCAAACTTAACTTGGCTCTCGTGTTGCCACACAAAAATAACTCTTAATTTTTATATTAGAGAGTTCAATTTGCAATACGTTTATAATTTGTGTACAATGATTGAAACTTCTTGTGGGCTAACGCATGAGTTTTTTCGCATTGTTCTAGAACGATATTTTACCATGATATAAAAGACGTGTGTCAAATGAATAGACGTCATTTGATTCGTATTTCGTTTTTGTTTTCTTACAGTTCAGTTTTCGGTGGAAAGCCAAAGGGAACTAACGTTGTTAGCAAAACGTATAAAAATTTTAAGAGCAGCGGGATTCGAACCCGCACCTCTTGGAAGCCGTCCAACTAACGTTAACATATTATGGTCTTCGTGAGGACATTCTGGCGCAGTAGGCAAGCGCCTGATTGTGAATGTTCTGAGTGTACTCGGTCCTTGGTTCGATTCCCACGCGGATTAATGTTTATATTAAATTATATTAATTTCCGGTAAGGCTGAGTTCTGCCACTTATTTCCACCACTTATTTCCACCCGCCACTAGTCTCGAGCACTGTTTCAATTTTTCTCGTTTATAATCGGCTCTTAGAATGCATTAAGAAAATTCTCGGGGCTTATTTAGCAAAATGGGTTAGAACCACCTAATATTGCTATACCTGTAAGGAGGCAATCGGAACAGCTAAACACTTGTTGGCAGGGTGTAGTGTACTCCTAGGTGGCCATCGATACTCGCGTCGCCATCACAATATGTTACAAATCATACTAGAAGCAATTAGTGTATCGGTAACAATAAGTCAGAGAAATATAGCCTTAATTAAAACCCACATCCTGATAGAAGCGACATCATTGACACGTATCAAAAACAGTATAAAAACCCTGAGGACGTTGATATTCGTCATCCAGTCTAAAACATGTATTACTGGTAGAACTCATATATTATAATTACAAAGAAAACCGAAATGAAGATATAACAGTAAAATCTTGCCTATCATTAGTTCATTTCTAGCATGTACTTCTAAGGCGACAGTATGTCAGATGACAATATTGCTTCAAGTACGAATTTCTTTATATCATATACTTAGAAATTATATAATATACAATTTACGTGTTCTAAGACTATAGTATTTAGATAATGATGAGCTTAATGAAAAATCACTCAATTATATTTACTAGAACAAAACAATATATTTATTTATTTTTTATCTTGATCAGAAAATGGATAACGGAGTGTCTTGACACTAGGTTCTCTCTGCTTACCCTTCTATGCGGGAATAAGCGTATAGTTGTAAAATATTTTAGGCCCATGATTTCATATAATCTTTGTTTAGACACTGCTATAGCTTTATGGTAATTAAATATTGCAAAGCCTACATGAAAAAGTATCCATGTATATAGTACACTAAATTATTGTATACTCGCTGTACCCGCGACTTCGTTCACGAGCAATTCTAACTACTTACTCATTATTATGGTTCAAAATCGGTTCAGCCGTTTCAGCCAGAATAAGCATACAGACAGACATAAATTGTAACCTGTATTATTTTGGTATATGTACCGTGTAAACATACATATGGATTTAGTAAAGAGCGCTTGTTTGAATATTACTAAGAGACGCTCCAATCTTATTTATTTGTATAGATTTACTTAAGAATATTAAGGTATAAATATATAACATTCTTCCGTAATTGAGTGACCGACAGACAACGCATAGATGAAAGCTTTTGAATTGATGCAAAGCAATGATTAGCTTTCTACACCCTTATAGTGTGTAGAAAGCTAAAATTTTGCATGTATGTTTCTCGAAAGTGTAAAGCACTTAGAAAGGATTTAGCAAAATCCCTACGAGACAGGAATATAAACAGGACATTACGTTTCACAATTAAACCCACGAATGATGTAAGTGATATTAGTATAGTAAGGCTACAAAGTCTACGCAAACCAAAAATACTATTTTATATATGACAAAATATGAAAGACTAAATACAAGTATCGCCATGCAATCGCTCTTAGCCACCGCGCTTAGCCACCGGCGCCGCGCACGATCCGAAGTGCACGGTGGGAAATTGGCTATCGGCCATGGTGGAGAGGAAGACCAGGCTCCCTGTGGAAAGTAAGCAACTGGTATCAATCTACGAAAAGTTCAGAAGATAGGAACTTGGAATGTGAGAGGTCTACAAACCAACCCTGGAAAACTGGGTATAGTTGAGAAAGAAATAACAAGAGGCCGTCTGAACATATGTAGTGTACTTGATTGACTTTGAGCAGGGAAAGATGATGAGACATGGTACGGCCATCAATACCTGCCACTCCGAACTAAAAAACATTTTTGACCACGACCACTCTGTCTAGAGTGATACGAATAAGAAGAAGAATATGAAAAAAAACAAAGAATCATTTCTAATTTAATTCCAACATAATATTTACTTACTACAGGAATTTATATGTGATAATGTAACGTAGTATATTTAGTGTTATCAATTTACATGCAAATAGTAACAGAGGTGGATTGTAAAATTGGGTGTCTAATATATACATGACACTCACGATATAGAATCGAGAGACGTCTTCTTGTAAAAAAAGATATTTAAGTGAGACACAACTTCGCGAATCGTTAAATAGTTTTGAAATGTTACAGTCTAGTGACATATCACTACTCATTCGACTCTTCTACTCAGTCACTTCACTCACTTCAGAGATATCACTTCTATTCAGACATTAAACATTATTTTGTTGTGTAGAGCCTAGTGGAACATTGCTGCGTTAATCGTTAAATTTGTAGTGTCATAGTCTAGTGAGATACCACTTTGTTAATATTTAGGCGTACGGTTGTATAATTGTTGTCATTACATAAAACTCTCTCTCGCAGCCTATCGACGCCCACTGCTGGACATAGGCCTCCCCCAAGGATCTCCACGACGATCGGTCCTACGTTTCCCGCATCCAGCATCCGGCGACTTTGACCAGATCGTCAGTCCACCTGGTAGGGGGTCTCTCCACTGAGCGTCATATAATACTCGCTATATAAAATTAAACAGGTATCTTAAGTTGCCTTATTGTATATGGTTTTCAAAGAAAATAGAGAGTTTAGTAAGAGTACACTTCGTTAATCGTTTATCATTGTTTTGTAGTATTATAGTATAGAAGAAAATATACGTTTTTGCATTGCTTTAATATTTTTATTTTTTATTCTTTGCTTTATGAATACTAGCCACGTTTGAGGGATTCGAGCTCAGAACCATAGTAGTATAATGTACCGATACTTAGCTAGTGTAGGTTATTAAACTTGTTATAATCTAGATTTCTTTAACTTATGCGAGTAAACAAGAATATGTTGATAAGAAAAATAAATTGAAAACCAGACAATATATTATTACAAAAAGAGAAAAGATGTTTAAAAATTTTGTGCTTATATAGAAGAGTAGCCAGAGGGAAAGTATTGTCAAGACACTCCTTTCTCCAGTTTTCACCCGAATTTGACAGAGCATGACATTGCGTGGTTGAGTGGCGGACCTCAATGCCGCGCGCAATCTGGATCAAAGCGGAAAAATTAATTATGAAACTCATAATTTTCTTAATATAATATATGTAAATAATACATACAAACAAACCTTTATACATACACAAACAAAATTATAATTAAAAAAATCGTCACTATACAATGGAAACGCATACCTAGCCCACGCCTTTTACTTCGCAGACTCAAGCCATCCAGTGTATCAGTGGGGTTTACACCGCGCGCGCGTCTTAACGACAGTACTCGGTTCAAATATGATAATGGAATTAAAATACGATTGAAATTGAAATCACATTAAAATTTTTGGAAAAAAAAATAGTTATAAAGTGATAGTGATTTTTGGTTGCTTTAATTTGGTTTCGGGTGACGTATTGTTTTTTGTTAAGATTTATGTTTTTTTTACTTATAATAACGTTTTTCTCTATAGTTTTTTTTAACATTAAGTTTTTATATTATATATCTTCGAGCTGGTATTAAGATTAATTCTGGTCTAGCCAAGTTCTGCCTTCTGACTTAATCTGCACCAGTTTGCATGATCCGCAACTTCATCAGTGGTCAGTCCATTGGCTCTCATGTGCCTTGGGGACCTTGTGCTTCCGGGAGGTCTAACTCCAGGGACAGATATTCAGGCATATTCATCCGACATAATTCCCAGGCCGACGCGCAACGTGGCCATACAATCTATATTATATATGTTTATTAAATATATCTAATTCAAAAACTGCTCTTATATCAGTTTTTAAATGGTAGCAGTAAAAATAAAAAAAACACGGTATAAAACATTTTTTTCTAATATATTCAATTCAACACTGAGCTAAATACAATATTTACATTTTTCACAAAATTAATAAAGAGGACTTAGTGATCGATTATTCCGTTTTCTACTACACTAAGATACAACTTACTACAGTAAGATTATAATATTATACAAAATTATAGTTTTAATAATAATTATTATGCCACACTATATACAAAAATGGTTTTTTTTCAAGTAATTTAACTGCATATACATAATATACATATATAGAGCAAAATAAGAAAAAAATTCTGTGAAATGTACCAAAATCAACATCATATAAGAAAATGAATTTCAGTCATTGTTTATAATTTTTTTTGGTTAGTAATATGTTATAGCAAATTACTTAATTTTTAAATACATAAACGTATATATCTAAGAATGAATCTAATAAAATGTTGATCGAAAGTAATAATACATGTATACTCCATTTTCCGCCTGAAATCCAGATATTGTCTATTTAGTAGCTCAAGGAACTCAACGCCGCGTTTTGTCCTAGGCAACAGAGCGGAGAATCATTCCCCTAAGTGGCAATCGAACTGCAAACAATCGCGTTTACAGTGCCACGACGGCCTTTATACCTATATATGTGCTTCATAATATAACAAGTAGCTTAATATGTGCTTCTTCCTAACATATCCTATATTGTTTTTGCATGAGACTTATGAGATTTACTGATATTTATATACTTGTAGCGAATTTAGAGGAATTTCGTGCTGAGTGCAAATCGATTATTAATATAAAACGTGTATATATGCATATAATTTTAAGAGAAGGCATCGTGGCGCAACGCGACAGCGTCTGACTGATACGCGACGGTTGAGGGTTCGTTTCCCTCTCAGGGAAATCATTATATTATTATTATTATTTCAAAAAAAAGGAGGATTACTCGTATGCTTTAACTGCTAAGCCATCCGTTATATACGTATGGCTTAGCGGTTAGACCACTTGTACTGTTTCCAAATGACGCGGGTTCGAGTCCCACTACGTTAAAAATTTTTTATGTTTTATAGTCCATGGAAACGTAGTTTTGTATTGCTACCATTATTATGTTAGCTACCATTTTAAATAATACAATTGTACCTATTATATTTGAAAAGAGCAACTGATGAGATTTTTGCCAGCTCTTCTTAGCAGAACTGCCTTCCCAGCCGGCGGTAGCTTTATGTTCATTCGACGACACAAAAGTGATTGCAAAAGTCTATTTGAATAAAATATATTTTTAATTTGAATATTCTTTTTGAGAAAGCGAAGAATAGAGACTTACTCCATATTTTTCTTTTTTAGTTTAATGGAGTTGTCTAATACAATAAAAGCGCCAGATGCACCGGGAACTGATTAATTAGCTAATAATTAGATTTTTAAGATTTTAAATTGTTATTCACACACTTAAGAACTTAAAAAACAATTTTAGAAAACTTATAAAAAAAATTAATGCAGCGGGATTCAAACCTGCACCCAAGGAAACCTCCACAAGCACTGACCACTTAGCCATACTTTCAAAATACTAATCTCAACCTCAATAATTATAGATCCGTTGTAAAAACTTATTAATTGTTTTCATATCTGTATACTAGAGTTAACTTATATTCACTTGCAGCTTCTCACTTTTTTCCGCATAGCAGGGTAGTTAGATAAAACCTGGTGCCAAGACCACACTCCACTCGCAGTCGAGGAATTGCGTGTTGGGTGGTGGAATTCAAAGCTTACGAGCACGGAGAATATTATCATTCCTCCGAATGGGGGCCGAACCCACGATCAATCGTGTTTACAGTCACACACTGTCCCGATAGCTTCTATACAATTTTTTATTTATATTAGTTTTATTTCTTATTTGTAAACAGATATTTCCAACTTTTTGTTGATTTATTTTTAGTTTAACAAAGAATAAAATATAAATATAAATATAAAATATAATAACAAAGAAAAAAAATGAAATTAGAAATAACAATTTGATGTGTATTTTTTATGGGCATCGTGTTTCGAAAGACGCAACTTGTTAACCGGGAGAGATAAAGGCCCATTATAATATATATGTCTAACACACCAGGTCGCATTTGAACCTATAACTGTCATTTTCACTTTAATATATTTTAAATGCTTTACAATAGAGCCCGTATACAGTATCAAATAATTATAGATTCGTTTTCGCTTTTAAATTATTTGAGGCCATTGTGGCGCAGTAGGACAGCAACTGTAATAGTTAGGGATAGCTGTGGGTTCGATTCCCGCTCGGTGGAGTGATTATATTTAAATTATTATCATTTCACCACACTGGTATGACAAAGTCTCAATGTCTCGAATTGTTGTGGAAAGCGGAGAAGGGACTGTCTTGACACTAGGTTCTCTCTCTGCCTTCCGTAGTAGAAAGCGGTAGCTGAAAAAAATATAGTAACAAATAGTTTTACAAAAAATAAAACAAAACAAATAAAAGTATGTAACTTTCAGTATCTTATCCATATACGTTATAAATAGTTGTTTATTTTTAGCCGTTATCAGACAGACATTAAATCCTTTTATATACATATTTAATTTTTAAAGACAAAATTGGCAACTTTCACATGTTTCATATAGACATATTACTTTAAAATTAAAAAAAAAACGGGAAAAAGCGTGGCGCAAGCCTGAATCATGTGCTAAGAGGAATTTTAAAGTGAAGTAAGTCAGTTTCTAAACATCATAAGGAGACCATTACAGCCTGACAGCATCTAACTGTATACGCAGTGGTTGTGGGTTCGATTCCATGTGGCGGGAATGATTATATTCAAGTTATTCTTATCTCTGGTGACAATATAAAGCGTATGAGTACCGCCACTCAATACGTAATGTGTCAAATTCAACCGATGACAACAATATGGACAACGTGGGGTTTTGACACTAGTGACAGAGTCTAGGCTCTCTCTACCTGCCCTGTTATGTGGGAAAAGCATGAAGCTGATAAAACAAAAAAGAAGCACGTAGGATTTGTGATAAAATACACATTTGCCTCTTTCGTTCGGAAATAACTAGGAACAAAATTCCGCTAAGCAATGCATTCTACGTCCAGCTGTGTCGAAATTCTTATACGCTCATTACAACTTATATTTGTTGACGGACTTTCAAAATCTTTGCTGTACTATTTCCATATAGAAGTAACTTCATGGATTAACCGTGTGCCCAGAAAGAGGGGCCCGGAGCAGCGCCTGGGCCTTGAGATTCAACTGTAGGCTTTTAGGGCCTTCTCGTGCCTGTAGCAGTATTATGATATTATCTCTTATTTGGCCTCTACAGTTTCCACAGAATGTCATCTTTCCACGCCCAGTAATTTCGGCAATGAGTTGTCTGTCAGTCACTTAGTGAAGTTAGTTTTACAAGAGTTTTATATACACGGAACATTGATTTCTATGCACAGTATTTTGTACTAATATTTGCATAATATTTTATATATACACGTATAATCGAAATACATTGAAATACATCTGGAACATAGTTTCTAACATTTTATTACAGAAATATAAATAAACTTTAGTAAAGTATTTACCGGGATGTCTAAAGTCTATATACTATATCAGTGGTTCCCAAAGGTTAATCTCCAAATTAACTAATGAATTTTCATAATGTCAAGACTTTTGTGATTATATGATAAAAATGTAACTTTTCTATTTTTATTTATCCAATAGTGGATAAATTTACAGAATTCAGTGGATCAAATTCCCTATGGACTTATGGAATTTCATGGTTGAATTCAAAATATTTATTATTATAGAATTTCATGGTTGAATTCAAAATATTTATAAAATAATAATTAATATCGTATAATTGGTTTTTTCTGTTGTTTTATTTTTCATATTTATTGTAGTGTACAACGAAGTATAAATAAATAAATAAAACTAAAAAATATTCCTGATTCAAATAGACTGACTTGGCTAATACTTTTAAAATAATCAGCGATGACAGCAAGCTTTTTTTCAATAAAAAATACTAACTTATATTAACAAATGGTCCCTAAGGCAGGTTTCCATTTGACCTACTCGTATCAGATGTTTTAAAAGCGAGAACTACTTATTGCCTTCTTATTTAATTTAAAAAGAAGTAAAGAATACAAGAGTGCCAATACAATTAGGAAAATGTTTTAAGGCCCACAACATTTACGCTCCCGCCCTCCCTGGTGAATCGCAACCCGTAGTTTGGGCAATGCTGTACCTATTAATATTTATATATTGACAGTAACGAATGTTTTGTTATCAAATTGTCCGATTACATAAATATATAGTTAGTAAGTATATATAATAATTACGAGTCTTGACTTGGTATTTCGTGAAAAGTATTATATAAATATGCGCTTAGTGTACGCTGTTTTATAGGCTATTGGACTTGTAATTTGACGTCGTCATATTGAGTGAAGAAGGCATTTTTCAATTAAACTAAAAAAACATCTATATTTTTTTAACATTTTTTAAAGTGTTATTCGCACACTAAGGAAATTGGAAAAGACAAATTCGCCTCTTTAAAACCGTAAAGGCCATTCACTCTTGAACGGTTTTCAAAAGGCACGGGTTCAAATCCCGCTGCGTTCAAATTTTTATACGTCTTCTAAATGTCTTTTTTTAAAAACATCTTTTATAATGTAATTTTGCTTAGAGGTTCCTCAAAACATACGTAAAATACGGCTTTACGCTTTTCCCGCATAGCAGTAGCAGGGTAGTCAGAGACACTCCATTCTCCACTTTTTGCCCGCAACGAGACATTGAGTGTTGAGTGGTGGGACTCAACGCCGCGCTTAATTGATAATTTTTAAATTTACTTCATATAAAAGCTACCAACGCCTCGAACTAAATAAATCTTCATATAAATTATAAGGAAAGTTATTTAGAGATTGTGAAAAATTTGCTAAACATTTTTACAGTGTATTTTTTGGCAAGGTCGTTCAAGATTTATATGATGATAACTCGTGTCACTACCGCGTGTAGTGGCATCTTTATTGCAATAATACACTGATAACGCCCACCGTGCTTAAAATAATAGTAATTGTAGAAACTGTTTTTTTTTTATTTTTGTTACATTATTCTTATTCTAAGTTCTCTAAATTGTTGTCATTTCCTCGCTTTGGTTAGATCGAGAAAAACACAGCGTAGAGTTTCGCTACTCAAATGCAATGTCTCGAATTGGGTCGAAAAGAGGACAAGTTTAGAAAATAAATAAATATTAATAATTTGACAAAATAATAACAAAGGATAGGGCTTAATGGGCATTACTTAGACAAGATTCGAGAAGTGCGGGTTTATTTCCGGTTACGTTTCAATTTTATATGAAATTTTAACATTTATAACGATGTAGCCAGCATAACAACTGTAACTAGTTCTTGTTAGGTAATATTTCTGTTAAGGTAATATTTCTTTTTAATTAATATTACTTCTTAGTTTTATTTTTTTAATATAGGACGCAATATTTCACGTTTAACACATGAATAATGAACAAATGAATTTGACCTGGTTTATATACAAAAAAATAAACTAAAATTGTTTTTGTTTCATTTTATTTTTAATATTTTCTCTTTATTAGTCCGATTTGACAAACTACATCGAGTTACTTCATACACATCGTCATACATACATATGTCTTAAAATATCTTTCCCTCAAACACAAACTTGTGTAAGTCTTTGAGGAAAATTATTAAGCCTATTTAAAAAAAGCCTCAGTTGCGGAACCCTCGCTACTTAAAACGCTCATCCATTTGACCGGACAAGGAGCCGCATGTTGACTTCGTTAACAAAAACGTTGGCAACTGAGTTGGCGCACGCGTGTGTTCGCCGGTTCGATTCCTTCTCGGGATAAGACAGGGCACGGAGTTGAGGTCCGCCACTCAACACGCAATATCACGAATCTCGGCAGGAAATGGAATGATCCCCTACCATAAGGGATAAGTGTGACGCTAAATAAAAAAAATAAAAACATTTTAATTAAAACTAAATCTTGTCTATCTTAAGTACTTATTTAGTATTATATTGACGTCGGTCGAAAAACGCATACTTTAGATAGATAGATAGATAGAAAAAACTTTATTGCACAAAAAGACAATACAAGGAACAAACAGTACACGAGATTTGATAAGTGGTACAGAGTGTGCCAAAACCTCTCATTGCTGGTAGCAATCTCTGCCAGACAACCTGTGGTGAGAGGAGCATGGTACAAGTAAAATAATAATAATTATTATTATTAAAAGATGTAAAAAAAAAAAGACAAATTATTGACTTAATCTATGCTTACTGAACTAGTAATATCACTTATATAAGTAAATAAATAAACAATAATACATAATTCAGTAAATGTAACATATAAATACTGAAATATATAATTCAATAATAAATACAATTGTATTGTACATAAGATGTAAATAATATTATTGCAACGAAAGGAAATAATTAGTCAAATTACTTTTAAATATATAATGGCTAGAGCGCAAAGCTGATCGCGGGTTCAATTTTTTTTTGTAAAATAGCTTTTTTAGTTGCATCAAAATGATACACAGGTTACAAGACAATATTTAGTTCTTTTGCAATGAAAAAGTTAATGCTTATGTTAAGTGCCGTTCGTTATCGGCTATTGAATTATGTATCCATAATACTGTCACTCTCTTACATTACGAATTCAAATCACTAAGTGACTTTCTATATTTATTTACTTACTATTAAATATATATATATATATATAATGTTTTTATTTTTTTTCTGTTTGTTTGTGTATCTGTATGCTAATTTAATTGCAGTTTTGACTATTGTATTTTGTTAAATTCCGTTAACATTAAGTGTTTATTTTGTACAGATAAGTTTGTGATTAAAATATGGACGCGGGTTGGTTTGAAATACCAAATCCCGAGATCAATTCGCACTCGGAGGAACGATTATATTTAAAAAATTCTAATTTCTCCACTTGTTAGAACAAAGTGACTCAAGTTTAAATAAAATTTAAATCTTAATACATATTGAATATATCCATATGGAGTAACTTGTAATACTTTATTAGTGCAACTTTAAGGCACAATATGTAAATGTTCAAGCCAGACGTCATGATGTCACCCGATTAGTCATAGAAATGATATTTGCAAAAACCACTCATACGTTGTTAATTTTTTCTCGTACGACAGGCAGAGAAAACCTAATGTCTCTACAAACTGTTCTCCAGCGGCGGAGCTTAACGTCGCGTTTTATCTGAAATGATTAGAATTTTCTAATGAGAACAGTTCTTAAAATTTATTTTAAAATGCATAATTTTATATTTTAGAAAGAAAACGAAATTTTATTGCATATAAAAATGCGAAAATATAAAAAAAAAAGCTATTATATAATAAAGAGCTTGTTTCTGTTAAGTCTTTGGTTTTGTTTAAATAACCTGCTGTCGATAGCAATTTAAATATGCCCAATATGCTTGAATTATGAAAATTAGAAAAAAAAAACGGCAAGTTTTATACAAATATAGTGAAATAACACAATTCGCAGATTCCAGTACAATAAATAAAACATAAATTATAATTATAGATTACTAAAAATTAAAAGATGATAAAAAAGAGATATCTATTACAATTTGATCCGTATATGATAACACCCCGTTCTCAGCTTTCCGATAAATTCGAGACAGTTCGTCTTGAAAGGCTAAATTGAACGCAGCGTATTGTTCTTACTAGAGCAAGTGTATTAAAATAATTTAAATATAATCACTCCTCCGAGTGGGGATCAAACTCACAACCATGGCAGTAAAAATCAAATGCGGCCCACTGCGCCATGATAGCCTAATTAAAGTAAATATTGAGTAATATTAATTGATTTTATGTATCTATTTTATGTCTAATTGACGACTAAACCATTTTATTGGCACGCGAGAGTGCTTATGAGAAATGTATGCTAGTAACTAAAACTAGATTTAATACTCTCTTTATCCTTAAATATAAGGGGCACTAGCTGTTTAATGTATATATATTTTCTATATGTTTAATGTATATATATTTATATATACATGTTTGTAACATAACAAGTTACGTGCTGTGGAAGTTACCGGATGTAGAAAGCTGAAACTTTTCATGTAGGTTCCGTTTCAAGTGTAAGGATGTCTAAAAGTCGATTTCTTTTGACTATTATCCTATGAAAACTAATGAATTGTTGAAATGAACCACACACAAAAAAAAAAACAAGTTGGCAAGTTCAAATAAAATGGCAGGTTTTAGGTAAAAATTGTTACTGGAACACTTATTTTAAATGCAGTATAAAATTTTGCAAGTAATCTTTTTTAACTAAACCTTTTTATCCGGGACATTGTGGCGGCGCAGCGCGACAGCAACGTGATGGTTGTGGGTTCGATTCCCACTCTGAGGAATGATATCTCAGATATCTCGATAACTGCGATTCTGGCGGAAAGTGGACAACGGGGTGGCTTTGCATTAAACTCTCTCTAACCTGCTACATCATCTATATGTTTTTAGCTCAACTGTTACCCTCGAAGCTCAAAATCAAAGAACTGAACTGCAATAATAGTTCATGTTCTTTTTATTCATTTCCCATACAACAATGAAACTAACGAAAGAAACTTGATGTTATATAAATTGAAAAATAATAAAATATTTACTAATATTTTTGGTACTCATTAATATGCATTAAATTCTCGTAGATTTAATTAGATATCTGTTTTTATAGCTTTTTTTATTGAAAGCTGCAGAGTTTTCAAATTATAGTTCGTAATACCATATTCAGAATCTGATTAGTCATGCCTATATTGCTAATTAACATATTGATATAGAATACAAAAGCTAAGTACCAGTCAGCAAAAATAATGGATTAAGGAAATTTTTGTATCCAAAAGTACAAATATAACAGATTTTTTATAAATGAAAAAGAAAATATATTACTACTTTTACACAGTTGCTAATAATAATCTAGATTTTAATTCTTGATCTTGATCTAGACTAAAATATCATGGTTTTTTTTATAAATGTAAATAATCCGCAATAACTTATACGAACGTTAAGCAGAACTGACAGTGAGATATTGTATAAACAAACATTCGAAAACTTAATCCTAAACAATCGATGACGGATTAATATACAATCCGTTGAAATCGGATAAATATTTGCCTCTCAGAATAATTTTTATTTTTAAATATCTATGTGATAAATTGCGGTAGCGAAGTGGGTGTTGGCCTTCTGCAGTAGATGAACGAACTCGATATTTTTAAACATTTAACACCTGCCCAGTTCGCGAACTTTTTACATTTCTTTACTAGGATAGGATAGGATTGTAGGACAGCTGATTTCTTGCAAATGAAGTAAATTCACGTTTCATTGCGCACGCGCAGGTGGCGCATTCCGCACATATTAGTAAGGCACGTTTGTGTTTACATATTGACCGTGTGTAATATGTAGTATTTTTTTCGTTAAAGTACAATTATTTAATTTATTATCTACAATAATCACATTTTTTTTAAATTATTAGTTCTTTTAATATAAATGTAATTTTATGTTTAAATATAAAAGCTTTGTGGTAAATAAAAATATTTTTTGTTTCAGATTCGTCGAAACTTCGTGGGATCAACTATATAATAAGCGTTATCGTTATCACTATTTTATAATTAATTTAGTTTTGAGATTATCAGCACAATAAGATGGAGTTTAATTTTTTTGTACCACTCGCAAAAATATGAAAGGTGATGGAAACTAGAGTATGCGTGTAGTTTTAGAGTGGTGGCTCTACAATTACTTTCATATATTTGTATGGAGTTTGTATGGAGATTGAAAGTGTTTGTAGTGTTGTGAAAAAAGGAAACTACGTTAAAAGTGTTGTGCGCTGATTTTTACGATAGAAATAGTATAACAATTTAAGTTAGGGACGAACTTGGCTCTTTTTCGATATTTTCTACACATACAATATTAATATAATCATTAAAAAATTTACAAACATATTTACATATTTACAAAAATAGAAAATTAAGATTTAAATTGAAAATTTCAGATACGCGACGACACAATCACTTCAAAGGTCTAAAAGTTATCAACTTCCGTTTCACCAACAAAGTGCTTCAGAATGAAGTGGACGAAGCCATCCTTAACTTACATATACAAGAGCTAGAACCTAAGCATAATATTACTATAATAGAAGATCATTTTACTGTTAATATACAAGTAAATAGAGTCACTCGTAACAACCAAGGAAGTAAAGCATCAGTGCCTTACGCTGAAAGTGCAGTAAAGTTGTCTAGAAAAGATTTGAAAGTTGGTAAATGGGTCAAAGTGAATGTTACGAATATGGTAGCGGAGTTCTTCAGACTGCCGAGGGACAATCTGGCAATTGTAGTAAGGGTGCAAGACTCAAAGAATCGGATGAGCTTGGTGGTTCCACACCCGAGCTCTGAATCAAACAATGCGTTGGTAAGTTGGTCCTAAGTATTGATCTAAATAAATATCTCTTAAGTGCGTTGGTACTTTTACAAAATTTCCATGTTTAATAAAATATGCACTTCGAAAAGACTCACAATGATAAGTCAATGCCAAAAAAATTAAACAAAGTGAAAAAAAAAATGTAATTCGTAATTTTATTTTGAGCCCAAATCTTAATTAGGTAGACAGTTTACTTGTGAAAAATGATTTAATTCAATTATCGTCATTATCATTTATACATATTACACGGATTTATTATACGTATTATACAAGAAATTAATAAACAATCTATACATATAATAAAAATGTAACTGATCGCTGTCTGTACATAAAAGATATATGAACAAAAATATGAATGGGGGAGCATTTCTCAATATAATAGACCACTCAAAACAATGATTTTTAATTTTCTTTTCTTATCTGTCGTTAACCGATTTAAATACCGTCTTGATTATTGCATTTTAGTAAGCTTCTCTTGACATTTAGTGTTTATTTCATATCAATCGGTTTACAAATAAAAAAGTTACAACCATTTAAAAAATAATTTTAAGCAAAGTTTGTGATTAAGGCGAGAACGCAGGCAGGCGAAAAAAGCGAAATAGTTTAGTCGTGTAAGTCGTGTACGCAGGCGAAGCCGCGAGCGGTTCGCTAGTTTTATATATGATAACAGCGTACCACCGTCCTCCAACCTTTCACAACTTTCCTTTTCCGTACACATAAGGGTACCTACAAATTATTTAACAATTTCCCATTTCAATTTCAATTCTCACTAAATTTCAATATTACTAACACGATAATGACAATAAATATGTCATTACCTTTTTAAAGCTATAATAACTTTTAATATCTGCCCCCGTATATATCGAATTGACCTATTACCGGGTCAATATTTAGGTCAATCGACTTCATCTTCGTGCTTCACTTAGGTATTGATAAAAAAATCTTGTCGCATTACACTTTTTTTATTTTAAAACAAATACTAATATATATATTGACAATATTTTATTAATATTGGAGAAAATTCTCAAAATGCAGAGAACTTTCGTTAAAATTTGATTATTTTAATAGTTTATATGCATACAAGACTTGCCTTGTCGTAGTGGATGACTGACAGACAGACAACGCAAAGCCGAAACTACTGGGTATAGAAAGCTGAAATTTGACGTGCAGGTCCCTTAGAGAGTGTAAGAGAGCTGTCAAAGAGGATTTATAAAACACGTAAATAAAAGGTGTATTATAAATGACCTTAGGGCCGATAGTAACTTCCTGCAGGACTGACAATATTGATTGACTGACTGATTTTTATATTAATTAACAATTCGAAAGCGCTTATAATAGCTTATTTGAATAAAGAGTATTTTGATTATGAATCCGCTACTATATATATATATATATATATATATATATATATATATATATATATATATATATATATATATATATATATATATATATATATATATATATATATATATATATTGTAAATTGAATCGTTAAAACAAAAAAAACTTTTATGAAAAGTTTTTTATATATGAAAATATTTAAATATACTACAAACTTCCTAAAAGTCAATTACTTATATCTAAAAGTTGGTTAAAATGTGCAAATATTGCGTTACAATTCATAACCGTTGCTTAGGACTTGATTAGTCCCCTTTCTCTCTCATGGCATTGGCATTGTACGGGAATTAGTTACATTAAAATAAGGGTGGCCATGTCGTTTTAATTTTTTAAATATTTTATATCGGCACATTTAACATTATATTGTGATTTTACTTTTCATTACAATACTAGATTCGATTTTAGTTTTATATTTTACCGCAACTACATCCTATATTTGTTGTTGTAAATTTCTGTACATACTTATCAGTTGACAGATCAGTATAGTACAGAGTCTGTCTCATTTCAGGTAGGGTGACCACGTGTGTATTGTCTTAAAGATTATTATTTTAATTACTCACTACGGCACACATTCGACCATAAATTCGATAACAGATGAAAAATAACTTTCATATGTTGAATTGTATTTAAAAGAGTACTATGTAGAACCTGTTACTACGAGCCAATGTTGCTATCAAGCGGATATGAATTTAAGATTATACCTTTAAATTAAAGCGTATGAGGAAGTCTTTCGGATGACGTAAACTACAAGCGGCTATTGCCATTTATTCATATAATAATTTCAAGCGTAAAAAGTTATCATCGATGACCTACATAGCAATTACTTAAATTGTGTTTATAATATAAAATTATCAAAGTCTTTAACCGATTTCATTAGTTCCAAAAATTTCGTTTCAGATGCCATATATAGAAATAAGTCTAAGGGACAATTCACATAAAAGAACAAGAAGAATGATCGGCATGGATTGCACTGAAAACTCCAAGGAAGTGAGATGCTGTAGGTACCCGCTGTCCGTGAACTTCGAAGAGTTTGGATGGGATTGGATCATAGCGCCGAAGCAATATGACGCCAACTATTGCAGCGGCGAATGTCCGTACAGTTTCCTGCAGAAATATCCTCACACTCATTTAGTTCATTTGGCCGCTCCTCAGGGCAGTGGCGGACCGTGCTGCGCCCCAAGACGCATGAGCAGCATCTCCATGCTATACTTCGATCATGATCTTAATATCATCTACGGAACTATCCCTGGCATGGTGGTCGAAAGCTGCGGCTGTTCATAGCAACCGTTGTTTTACGCTCCAAGAATTGTTTGGACATTCCTAAATTTACACATTTCGTTCGAAAATGGTCTAAATTATCAAATTTTCAGCTTATAAGAGTTATGTAATGTGATTTGAATTTCTTTTCTTTGCTTGGAGCTTTAAGTGTAGTGTTCTTATTGTGATACATTCAGTTGAAGACTGTGGACTCTTGTGGTGTGTGTGTGTGTGACTATGGACGTTATTACACTAGTTCTAGTTCGAATTTCATTTCATTACAACGTTAGATTCATCCCAGTTTAGACCTTCCATTTATTTTCGCTAAACTATTATAAAGAAATCGCATCTACTTATAATAAATCTTATGTATTCTTGTAATTGATGCGTTATTTATGTATTTTGGTTGCGTACATACAGATCGTATATAGATCAGCATCAACAGCATTATTCTCATTTTTCTATTTTGGTATTTATGTCGATATAAATTTCTCTACATTTCTTCTAAAATGGCATTTATTTTCGAAATTAGATCTTAAAATTTAGTGTGTAAGTTATATTTTCAATTGTAAGTAGTTAAAATGTGACACAGGCACAGTATTTGTTGTGATTTCAAATAAAACTTATCCTTTAATCAATAGTGCGTTGGACTGCCAAGAAAATAACAATAGAAAATTTACAAGGCGCAGACAATGGCCACCTTACAGGTCTGCGAGGTTTTTGAACTACACATATTGTTGGGTTAACAATAACTTAAACAATATAAAACATGCAGCAATTAAATATAAGAATTTTACCAATATTGTATTTTGTTTGAAACAGCAAGACTGTGCTTGTGATAACTGTCTTCGAGTCATCAAAAACTGTCATTTTAGTTAGTTCAGTTTAGGAGGTAGTGCCTAACAGTTTTTCTATGAAATTCTAATTTTAAGTAGATAGGTAGTTTATGTAATTTCGATGTATTTCTACTCAATGTACTTGTGAAAATTTCTTGACATCATTTGGATCTCGTTCAAAATTCTATTTCTATACTAGGTATAGCGGGTGGTGCTTAAACGTAGGACTTTTACATGTTCAGTGCCTACCCATTAAAGAAACGTATTATTGGAGATTGTTAGATTTTTAGCTTTCTTTTAAGTGTTGGGAATGTTTCGGATTTAGACTTTCAAAATTAGATCTCATTTTGAGGCCGTTTGATTGTGTGCCTCGTGACAGATCTCCCTTTCGTTTGAGGTGTTTTTAATAGCGGTTTTGAAATGTTTTTTTACAAACATTGTAGTGTTAAGCGAGTTGTTCTATGTTTACCGTAACCGATGGATATTGTCAAAATTTTACTAACAAATTTGTGTCATAAGATTAATGAAATAAATTTTCAATTCATAAAGTGTTTTTGCTTTTTACTACTCCTACACTGTAAAAACAATTAATAGTTTTTACAGTTTTAAAAACTATAAACTGATTTTTTCGTTTTACAGCTTACAGAAAGTCAGAGAGAACTTAGCGTCAAGGTACTCCGTTCTCCACATTAGTGTT
Organism: Podotricha telesiphe; assembly: GCA_038994665.1. Taxonomy (NCBI): domain Eukaryota; kingdom Metazoa; phylum Arthropoda; class Insecta; order Lepidoptera; family Nymphalidae; genus Podotricha; species Podotricha telesiphe. The sequence goes on from JAOYRR010000391.1 coordinate 112,091, forward strand.
GCGGGTGGAATTGCGAAACTCAAAGTCGCGATTTGTCTTGGTGGGAATCGAACCCACAACCAATCACCTTTATAGCCAGATGCTGTTACAATGCGCCACGAGGACCTTATCTATTATACTTCATCAAAATAAATAATTTATATATGATATTATAATTTATATATGATAAAAGACACTAACAGGATTGGTTTAATAAAACCCACGTGTCCATCCGCGGTCATCCTTTCAGAACAGCCGCTCTTTATTTATATAAACTTTAAATTATTTACACATTCTGTTCCTTCTACTTTACATTAATATCAACGTTATTAAAATACAATCAAAACAAAAATAATATATAACAGAAACACAAATGTACATGTACAATTAGTTACGAGAGTGGGAGAAATAGTCGGACTAGTATACCCAATTACAAAAAATAAGCCCCCCCACATTATATATATATACATATATATATATATATATACTTTTTAATTAATTTCCTCTAAAAGTATTTCATAAATGTTGGCGTTTAAAATATAAATTATTGTTTGAAAGAAAGCCAACAGTTTATTAAACACTTCAGTCTAAGTATTGCTTAATCGATTCAAAATATACAAGAAAACAACGTTGCACCTGTATAGAGAGTAGAAACAATTCCTTATGTTAGTCGTACAAAAGGTCATGGCATTTAAAGACACGATCGACTCATATACTCATACTAAATCCTAATTTACAGAGAGTGCACAACATTGAGTGGTGTCAGTCTATAATAAGTTGGATGGATTATTAGAAGTTCTATAGAGAAGAGCGTCAAGCGTAAAATTATAATAAAAAAAATCCGTATGGCAGTGTTTTCGTTGAAAACTTAACCTTACAAATGAAACATCACAGTTTTCAAACCTAATAATAACAAAATGAAAATGCACTATAATGCCATGATCCGAACCAAATGTCCGATAGATTAGTAAGGTCACACAGGAGGTTACACGAGTGTCTAATGCTAAGTATGTACAAGGCCGGCGCCGCACGCGACTGAAACTTGAGCCGTTATTTAAATAGGATCACAGTGGAAAAAGTGATTTAAATATACGTTTACAACTAATCTATAAATATATAACGTCCACATTATGGCAAGGTTCTACATAAACGCTATCACTGGTCAGTGACACTAAAACTTCTATGGCTACGTTCATAGAATCCATTTGCTATCTGTACACTATCACTCAGGGCGCCGAGTTAGAAGCTCGGCTGGGAGACAGTTCGCGGGTTGCCGGCCTGCGGTGGTTGGTACACGTCGTACGAGCTGTGCTGTGAGTGCGGCTCCAGATGGCACACCACGTTGTTCTCCCCGTTGAGGACCGCGGCGAGCGCGCGCATATTGCTCTCCTGCGGCTGGTGGTAGGGGTGCATCAGTCTGCCGCTTTCGTACGCGTGTCTGGCGGGGTCGTAGGACCGCTTCTTAGCGCATCCCATTTTGCCATACTTGCCGCAATGCTCCTGCTCGTGGTGGTGCCTGGGTCTCCTGGGCTGTAGGAAATGAGAGGTCGATGGTCTCCGAAGAATTTGGAGCTGGACGACCCGTGGTGGCCGGGGTTCTGCCGGCAGTTGTCCGGTCCGGAGTTGTCGTCGGACATGTCCGACATCAGGGTTTCGTTCCTTTCGATCTCTTCGTACACTGGATCGTCTTGTATGACTCGAAACTCTTCGGAACCTCGTCTGTATATCCTTCCTTGTTGCTGGGATGCTATTTCGGAATACGTGTGATTCATATTCTGGCTGCCATGGTGATGGTGATGTTTTCGTCGGTTATCCTCTTTGTAGTGTTTTCGGAAGATCATCTCTTGACTTCCAGGTGAATGCTGTGACATAAATACGTGGGGATTCCTAAAGTCGTGATTATAGCTCCTGGTAGTTTGGTATCCCTGGTGGTGAAGTGGACTTTCTTCATCCTTAATAACGTGTCGGGGGGATCCGGGAGCAATTTGGCCATCACAGTCTGGATATGGACTGTGAATGTGACTCTGCTGTGCCAGTTGACGAGAAAGCGTATCGTGATGAGGTAGAGTCGAGGAGTTCACTGGATGATGCTTAGAAGAAGTGTTCTGTAAAGAAACATATTACATATAGTTCTTTGTTTATTATTAAATGTAAGTTAACAGTTACATCAGTCAAAAAATGATTTAAGCGTATGACATTATAGAAAAACAATAAAAACAGCTCATGTTTTTAAATTAATTGTATACAGTTCTATGTAGAGTTAAGTTAATTGAATTTATAAAATAAACATATATTACTTTGTTTCCAAAAAATATGATTTATGTTCAAATATCAGCATGTGTTATATTATTAGCTTGTACTGTGTCAGATAGAAAAAGAGAATACTAATATCGATTTCCGTCAGATCAAAAACAAAGTAACTTATCGGATGTCCTTATATATAAAATACTTTGAGAGAAATACACAATCCACATGAAATATATAGTTTTACCACAGGTGCGAAACAATCTAATGATTTTCAAATAAAAATGAGAATAGAACTCTAGAATATTTACAAACGACAAGTATATTCATAATTCTATAATTAAATATGAATTTGAATATGAAAATTTACTGAAATTTGTTAACATCGATTAAGTAAAATGTTTGATAGATTTGACGGAAGAAAGTGTCTGCGATGTCATTACAATTAGAAGGAGGTGGGATGGGCTACATGTAAGTGCGTCATGCAATATTAGGTCATGCAGTTAGGCTACACTTAAGTAAGATCTCTACAACCATCACCTGAAAGATTGTAACTATAAATAATAATATATATAATAAAATAAAATAAAAAATAATAATATATGAATATAATTACATAGTAATTTCTTTATAATTATGAATTGTCTATGTAATTAAGAATTAGTCTGTATTCTTGGAATAGAATTGTCGTCAAAATCTCATCAAATAACAAAGATTTATTATGCAATATAATTTAAAATTAAACAAAACACAAAATAAATTTTTAAACGTCTATAAAGCTCCGCTGAAAGGGACATAAAAATTGAAATTTAACAGAAAACAAACAAAAAATGCGACGTAGGTCCTTCCAGGTGCGAGATCTTACCAAAGCTGTCTAAAGCCCTCCCCTCACCTTCCATACATTCGTGTTCACAGTCCACTCGTTCGCGCCAATTGAGGCCGCCATTTTGTTTGAATAGCAAGATGGCGACCGCGATCGAAGGTTCTGGTAATCGCTTGGTACTTCAATATTATTTCTGTAGCTATGCATTGAGGCGATGCTGTGCGAGTGGGAGCTACTGTGTGGTATACTTTGTGGGGGGTCTCGTGGGTTCCGCAATTCTTCGTTTGGGACGTAAATGGGAGCCGTGGGACGTATCCATCTCGACGCTTCCGGTTGTAAGTTGTAACTCTGTTTGTATATAATATAAATGATATATAAATAAACGTCGCTATCAAAAAGTTGTGTGTAAATTATTTTTATCTTTAAAATTTCAAATGGTGTGTTTGAAACGATTTTGTCGTATTTTATCTAATAATTTTAACATAAAACCTTTTGATATGACTCAAATATAATCTACGTATACATAATATATGACCGTAAAGTTATTGAATTCTGAGAGAGATGAGAGTCATACGCATTATATAGAGATAGGATTTGTATCGACATTGGCCCATCAGATGCACTACCACCATCACTAAGTTAATTGTTAGTTGTTTGTGAAGCATTAGTTTGTTATATAGAAGGAAATAAAAATAATACTTACCGTCTGTACGTACACATGACAACCGTTACACATGGTTAGTTAAAAACACATTAAAAAAAACTGAGCTGTCTTTTAGTCACAACCGAAGCCAGAGTGTTTTGGTGGTATTTTTTTTATTGTAATTGGGTAATTTTGATAATCCTATCTCTATATATGCGTACGAACCTTGTTGGACGTTCTGTCTGTATCCTTGTGGGTACCGCCCGCTTCCTGAGTTAATTGGACTCCTGAGATGAGACATGGGAGCTGCTTCCCTTTCTGAGATATTATGGGGGAAATTGGAAGTTGCATTGAGTGTAGGACCGAAATTCGGTCCAAAGTTTTGATTTTCTTGGGAATTCCTACGATTTCTATGGGAATGGTAATTATGGGCGGCAGCGGCGGCCGCGAAGGACGCTACAGTAGCGTTGTTAATAACATTGTTGTTGTTATGATTGTTGTTGTTGACTACAACATTTAGTGTGTTGATCACCAGGTTGTTTGTTGTAGACGCTGACACGGACGTGCTTGCTGAGTTCTGTTCAGAATTAAATAACCTTTTAATTTGGTCTTTATATAGGCTTATGTTAAAACTTCCACCATTATGTAAAATATATAATTTGTATATATATGTGTAATATATAATTATTTCAACATCCTTAAATACAATATTTAAACACAGAACATATAGTCGTATATCGAACCTTTACCACAAAATCAATGTTTCTTATATTAAGTACATCACACCAAATCAGGGGTGCGGGTGCTTACCCGCTTCTCGATTCATATTTCTATAAAGTCCGCCGAGCGGCTTATTTATATCACAGATTCTCACTGTAAGAAAGAGGCGTAGAGGCGCCTCTTGAAAACCGTTCAAGACCGCTAAGCCATGCATATGCCATTCTTCGAACGGTCTTCAAGAGGCGCGGGTTCAAATCCCGCTGCGTTCAATTGTTTATATGTTTTCTAAATATGTCTTTTGCAAATTCAAATGTTAAATATATATATATTTGCTTTTAATATATCGAGTAAGTGAGTTTTTAAATTTATTTTGTAACATCCACCGTGCAGTACGATAAAAATAAAAATAAAACAATTGATATATGAGTTGTCTTGTCTGTCTGTACGAATATTTTAATTAATTTAAATTCCACACAAAATTGCAACTTTATATTGCGGCCTAGTTCAAAATGAAAAATAATCTTTTATACGTTCTTTCGTATCTCAATATATAAATTATTATCTCCATATTTTCACTTACGGTTACATCACGTGGATCAACGACATCTTCGTTTTCTGCAGTATTCTGATTGTAGCGTCGACTCTTCACGGAGCCTTGGCGGGTGTCCACGTGAGTGGAGGAGGTCGAGTTCCCAGTCAGCTTCAGGCAACAGCTTAGCCAGGTATACCGTCGGCAAATACGAGTAAACTCCTTTTGGAACTGGGATTTTTGATAATATCATTTCATTATCATGTGAAAAATTGTATTTTTGTTTTTTGTAACTTATGTAAGTAATACGCTCTTTCCACAATCAATTATAAAAATAATAAATATTTTGGACTAATTTTTTTACGAAGATTATGCTAGTGGAGCAGTAATTCACTTGGCATAGTAGAAGTTTTAATATTAATACACTAAATTAATAAAGTTTTCATATGTTTTTGTATAAAGTGACATGGCCGTTGCCTAGCAACGCGTACTTTACTCGTCAACGAGTCTTGAAGTAATTTTTAATATTATATAGGCAACTGTGCACGTGAAAGACTTAGGGTGTTAGTCTTAAATTTTTTTTCTAATAATTATACAAAGTGCTATTTTTAGGTAGAATCAGTGTTATACATATTACCAGAAATAAAAATATAATAAAAAAATATTGAAAGTTTTTCTGTTTACTTACAATTTCATTTTGGAGGCAATAAAAGATGAATATAAATAACCCTTGTAGGGAATTCAGTATCGTGAATATATATGCGAAGATAACTGTTTGTTCGTTGATGTAAAGTAGTCCAAAAGTCCAAGTTAGGCCTAAAATTACTGCGAGAACCATTGAACTGTACAGCCATACCCTGAAATATCTTATGTATAAATAAACACTTCAATGAAAAGAGATAATTATATAAAAAATATTTATTATTAAATAGAATTTCAAATTTGTTATGATTTTCAACCATTCAATCGATTCAACCAAGACTTTCAAGCATTAAGTAAGCTATACGTCCTCATCTCGACGTGATGACAGTAATACATATATACTTATATATAAGTAATACACATATATATATACATATATATATGTTGTATAGTGTGCTGTGTACTATATATATACTATATATATTTTATCAAGAGGACGCTCTAAACTCAAATACTATGTATAGTGTATGAATAAAATTTAAAAGTGTATATTATAGAATAATTCGTTTTAATTACCTTATTTTATATATTTTAGTATTATCCTTTGCTTTAATAGACACTGTGGAATGATGACACATCATGTAACCGACTAAGCCTAGGCAGAACCAGTTGGCCTAGAAATAAAAATAAAATATAGCAAATATAAGATAAGTTCCGTTCCGTACCGTTGAAATTTATTTAAAAGATCTTTTAAGATTATTAAATTATTTCGCTTCTCTCTTTTAACTGTATGTCAATTTACAAGCAATTTATTTGAACCAGACCGGGAACCTACGTTATAAATATAAATATTTTTTATAATAAGCTTTCACGTTTAATGTTTCAGCTTCACGCTTTTTCTCGTCCGTTCTTCACTTGCTGCCCGCAATCGAGACATAGCGTGTTAAGTGGTGGAACTCAACGTCGCGATTTTTCTTACGTACCAGACCGAAGAAATGAAAATGTTCTTTTCCTTTTTTTTTTTAATAGTTGGAATTCCTGAGTGAGATATTTGAAACATTTTAACGAGGCTATTTGTCTACCTATGACCACGGACTATTCTACAGCGTTCGAAACGTTACATTTATTTTTGAATATGTAAATGCAGATAAAATATATTTCTTTCCATAAAAAAACAAATAAAAAAGCCAACTTACAGCAACAACAATAGCGGCTGGGCCAACAAAACTCATTATCATCAAGTTATCAGTTGACAACCAGCAATGGTCTCTAGTTCCATACCCTCGTGGGGATATTCCAGCTGATATAGAAACGACAAGAAGAGGCGCCAAGTACGCACCGGCGCAGTACCAGCGAGCTCTGGGGCGTTCAGGTTCGAACACCTCGACTAGCATTGCGTATAGGTGGAAACCTGGAAATAATTTATTAATGAGAGTTCTGGTTTATTACAGCTTCACGCACACTTCCCACTATATATAAAACTTTTCCTTTTTTTATTTTTTTGTCTATTTTGAATGATACATGTTTCAAATATTTGAATTAAAAAAAAAAAACAAATAGAATGCCAAAAACCAAAAAAAATTTAACTAAAAATAATCAACAACTATATAATTAATAATTACTTTTTACAGAATTTCTATACAACTAAGCTTAACAAAAATATGAATGGTTTGAAATTAATTAGTTAAGGATTTCTTATTTTACAAAATATATTTTTTTGGTTAGCTTTATAGGAATGTAGCGAGTCATTAAATATGTCCAGGTTAGAATTTTTTGATAATATATTATAATCATTTTTCATTCTATTAAGTGGCGCGTTTAGACCCAGATTTGTTCTCGAGATCTTTGTTTTAAAATTTTGTACATGTAATCTTGCATTTGATTTAGGAATAAAAATATTTAGTTCTTTTAAAATCTTAGGACAATCTATATTTCTTAACATTAATTTATGGAAAGAGCAAATATCTGCAATGTCTCTGTGATGAGATAGTTTTATGGTATTATAATGCTGTAACAACTCATCACAATTCCGAAGTTTATTAGTGATACGATATCTATACGAAAAAAAATTTAAAGTTTTCTTTTGTATTCTTTCTAACCTATTTTTATGTGATTCGTAATATGGATTCCAAGCCACTGAACAATATTCTAATTGACTTCTAATGAACGAATTATATAACATCATAACTGTACTGGATTTTTAAAAAACCTTAGTAATTTTATAATAAACCCTAATGTTCTTAATGATTTTCCTATGATATTATCTATATGTGGAATGAAACTCATCTTTGCATCAACTGTAATGCCTAAATCCCGTAGTTGAGTAACTTTTTTAATGAGACAACCATCCACCGTATTATTATAATGAATGTGAGATGTTTTTCTACTAAATGTTATGTGTTGGCTGGCATTATTAGTTATACAAATTCATACTATTGACATTACACCATACGACAAGGCTGACTAAATCTTGTTGCAAGAGATTAGAGTCTTTTTCTGTTTCGATTTGTTTATAAATTGATCATCACGAATGCACGGTGATGTAACACTTAAAGACATAATTGATTTATTTTAAATAAAGACATGGCTAAGTTTTGATCCCTGCGGCACTCCTAAATGTAAAAATAATGGTCTTAATTATCCTCCCAATACTACACTCATTGGTCTATTTTGTAAATATTTAAATAGCAATTAAAAATACTGTTATATTCATATAAAGTCATTTAAATGCTAATTTACATCTCTATGTGATACATTTGATTAAACAAACAATCAATACAACTATAGTTTTTTTAATACTTTCAGATCTTTAATTAAGAATAACGCATTACCTTCTAGAAACATCCAAGCAAAAGCTGCCAAAAAGAAATAATGAAGTAACCCAGCAATAACTCCACATAGCATAGTGTTCTGAGTCTTGTCTATTCCACACATGAAGACTATTTCAGCGACCAACAGACAGAAGCATAAGTTCTTGTGTATGAAGACGCGGTCCGACTGGAAAAGTAATATTAATCATCAGACAAAAAATTAGGTAACTAAATTTGCCATACAAAAGAATTTATTTTAAATCACTTATAAAGATTAGTTTTCTTTATTCCACACATATCTATTTTCTTTCAACGAAGTGTTTTTTTACTACTTTAGTGACGTATAAACAATTAATGTTATAATAATATGCGTTAATGTTTGAAATGTCTAAGAATTTTTTTTAATATCGGAATAAACAGCGTTATATGTATATTATTATAATGAGATCATTTATTATTTTATTATGTGGTGTACAATTTCTTTTCCTTAAAATAATTTTTATTAATAAATATCTATATTTTATATTAATTTTTATTTGTAAAAAATTAAAAAAAAACATTTTGTTACCTTCATGTTCCTAACAAACTGAAACACGAATATGGCCACGACTAAAGCAATAATAGATATGCTACAGCCTATTGAAGTAATTAGCCTTAATGCCATCTCGTGTGTGGAACTGAGAGGAACTCCATGTACATCCATTAAAATTGCGAAATTAGTCAAGTGTGAGCAGGCACAGCCGGTGTGGGTTTTGTTCGACCATTCTACTTGGCAGCCTTCTGATGACCAGCCGCTGGAAAATAAATATTTTGGTTATTTTCACGATGAAAAAATGTTCTAGTTACAAACGTGTAAAATATATTGGCTTAGCGATCCGAACGCTTAGACGGTTTCAAGTGGCGCGGATTCGGATCCCGCTGCGTTCAAATTATTATACGTTTTCCAAAAACGTATTTTAATACTCCTAAGTGTGTGAACATCACTTTAAAAATGTATAAAATATTTTCACGTTTTTTCTATGTAAGGTGGATTTTGATCTTAGAAACTGTGTTTTTTTAACAGAATTGTTTAAAAAATATGTTTTGAGTACAAATCTAAATTGTATCTCATATATTTGTCAATATCAAAATTTTATAAACGTGATGGTTGTGGATTCAATGCTCACTCAGGGGAATGATTATATTTAAAATATTTTTATTTCTCCACTGTACTCAAACAAAGCGCGGCGTTGAGTTCCGCCACTAACGTTTTCGATTTTCTGAATACTTAATTTTTAAGAGTTACCAATTTATACCAGCAGCTTATAGTTCTATAATTTAAAATATCTAGATAAAAATATAAAAAATAAACTTACTGCAACGTATAGTCCCAGAAGACACAAGCTGGATTAGTTAGATTTTCAGTCTTCAAATGTTTCATAGTTAGACGGACCATTTGAGACAGTTGTATGTGCCTTCCATTGCCTAAGCTTGCTGATATCACCTACAGGTTTATAAAAGTTAGTATTTATTATGAAGATTCATGTTCAAGATTCGATTTTAAATGAAGATGTCAAAAGAAATTTTAAAGAAATCATTTCAAAGTAATCTGAGGACTTGAAATTGTTATGTGGGGTAAATCAAGGTAGTATCTTAGGACCAGAATCATCTATGATAATAACATTGACATAAAGTCACTTTAATTCATAATATTTAATATAGATTTGTATTATTAAATTTACATATGATTGATACTTATACGCCTTTCATGAAAGTTTTTTACAGAGTTAAAAAAAAATCTACTTTCATACCTTAGAATTTAAAACTCTAGTAACGTTCTTCTTCTCTCGTTCAGAGTTCAGACTGGTTGAAGAACCGTCAGTGGAATAAGCAGCAAATTCTGGATTTTTGCCAAATGTTGGCGGCAAGATTTGCTCTAAACCATCGAAGGCGAAGAAAACTATCCTCACGAGGTCCACTTGGTGATTTTCTGAAAATAAGTTATTTGTTTGTTTAAACTACGATTTAATACTAATATTTACTATTATGACAATTTTTATACAAGACTGTCGTCTTACTAGGCACTACAAGGGCTGGAGTGGCACATAGATGCATATAATTTGAAATTTACACTTTTTATATATTTTTTATATAATTTAAGAAATTGCTGATATGTGTATACGTACACATAAACCAAAAATTCTTCCTCCTTACATATTTAACTCTCATAGTAAAAAATCAACTTCACGACCAACTTGGTAAAATCGATAGCCACTATCCAACCACTGTACTAAAACGATAGTTTCGTTAAAAGGTAGATTAGATAACCTCATATCTAATCTAAGCTTACCTAAGCTTGACAGATATTTAAGCAAACCTGAACTTACCTAACAAAGCAGCTTTGGGTATAGTGATGGTATCTTCAGAAGCTTTCCACTGCTCCTGCGCGATTAGTGATGGAAACGTTTCATCTTCCACGTTTTTTACTTCTAGAACTCGTACTGATAAACCTAGAATTGAAATGACAATAAAAAAAACTTACAACTTGATTTCTCTAAATAATGTGACTTAATACATTTTAAAAACTAAACGGGTGTTTTTTAAGGTTTATAAGAATATATAGATTTATGACATTGTACAATAATATAACCTTATCAATGACAAAATCAAACATGTATTTATTATAGTATTAAGACAAATATTAATACAGCTTCAGGCTTTTTCTTGCATGGCTCTCTTACTACCCCAGTCAGGGAAAACCGTCGATCAAGACACGTTCTTCATTTCCTGACTGATATCGAGACACTGCTCTTTGAGTGGCGTAACACAACGTCGCACTTTCTTTTACCAGAGTGGGGATATAAAAATAATATACATATAATTTGTCCGAGTGGTGATATACAACCATTAGCGTTTACAGTCAGACGTTGGGAATATATATCCAAAACATAATGTAATTTCAAAACGAATTCATTCACTTACATATATTTTTAACAGTTTGCAAAATAGTTTTCTCTGTAGTAATAGCATCGGCCAGTAAAAAGGCGTTTTCTTCCAACTGAGTCAATAGAGCACTGGCCACTCTGTTCTGTGCATCTGCACTTAGGTCAGACCAGCAGGCTCTTTGACTTTCCTCTAAAAGATTTGACCCTGGAAAAACATTATTAGAAGATTATAAAAGATAAAAAAGATGAACATCAAAAAGAAGTTAATTACAACTTAAAATAAAAATAAAAAACTCCTAAGATATAGACGTTAAATTAATTAAATTAAATTATGGCTTAAGAGTTTATTATTTAAATTAATTGACTATTTTGTAGTTTATATATACTGTTTGGAACTTCGTTTAAATCACTAACTTTCATACTGAATTTTTTTTTTAAACTTATTAGCATTTAATGGATTCAACTTGCAGGTGCCGATCGTCTTGCAGTGAGCGTTCCAAGTATAGGCTTAGGGGCCCTTTTAAAACAGCAATATAATTAAAACTTACCAGTCTTTATAACACCAAATAGCATATCTGTTACAATCGCTTCTTTCTGACTTGGATCAGTGAACGTTTGTACATTCTGAGACATTCTTTGAGCAAGCTTCTTCATTATATTGGTTGTGGTCATCATGTCTCCGCCATAGAGCGTGTTTGAGGAAGTTACCTATAATTAAATCTTATTTTGTAGAAGTATTTTATAAATTTATAGTTAAGTGATAATTTTCGAATCAATCAATCAATCTTGATATTATCTCGATGTTTTTTAAAGCATTTCGGTTTTTCTCACATAGGGGCGGGGTAGTCTTAGTCACAGAACCTAGTGTCTAGACATTCCAATCTCCACTTCTAGTCCGAAATTTAGACATTGTATAGCAAAAAATATTTAACCACAGCTATTAGTGTGTAATAAATTTTGTTTATATATTTTTCTCTTCTATATATGAGAACAGAGGAAGTGTGACAGTCTTTCAAAGTACACACGATGGTTATGGGTTCGGTTTCTACTCGGGGAAATATCTATATTGAAATTATTTTCATTTCTTGGCTCTGGTGACAAGACAAAGTGTGGCGTTGAGTTCTGCCGTTTTACACGCAATGTCTCTAGTAAATAGAAAATGGAGCACAGCCTACTCTATTATGCGGGTATTAAATCGTGAAGCTTAATACCCGTATGATAGAGTAAGATCCTTACAGATGTGAAGGATTAGTACATTTACTAATAATAGTCAATATGCGCAAGTCGTACCTATTACACCTCTTAACGTTTAAACCACTTCCGTCTTTACCATAATCTCTATAATAAAATGTTTAGTATGACAATAGAATAAATAAGAAAAATACCTGTGCCAAATCATTACTAATGCTTAGAAGTGATTCCCCTTCCCTCACTCTCGCTTCGAGACTGTTCAACCAGACCGATCTGCACTCACTTAGGTCGGGAGTAGCTCCGTGCCATTCTGGTACTGTGTCCACTGTAAATTACATTATATAGTGTGAGTTGTAACATAACATATAAAAGTATTTTTAAGTAAAAAAAACTGGGTTTTAATTGCTTAATTATATTACTTACAATATATAATGTCTCCAGTGGAGATAAGATTTTGGCTGGCCTGGGCGTCAGGTATGTTCACAGAACCGCGGTAATCTATTAGGTGTTCTGAAGAATCTCCGTCACGACCTACAAAAAATCATTAAATATAAGTAAAACATAAGTTTTAGCTGTCTTAGTAAGTATTTAGAGCAGATTTAGTAAAAAGACATTTCGCCTCCACTGTGCTGAATGGTTAATATCCAAGTACAAGTTGGAAACTAAAACAAATATAGTTTTACAAAGCGAAAAACATTTTAATTTTAGAAGACGTATAAAAATTTGAACCTAGCGGAAATCGAACCTGCTGTTCTTTAAAATCGTCCAAGATGTTTTTCTTGTCTTGAGCGTCTAAATAACACTAAAAAATATTAAAAATACTCATAGCTCTAAATTTAAAAACATTAAACTCATACAATGAGACAGGATATATCTCACCTAGAATTAAATAGTCAATTAAATAATACATTATATTACTAAAAAGTATGACTATATACAAAGTATAGGTCACATAGATAAAAGAACAAACCTTTTAATAAAGCTTCAGATCCTAATCGTCTGATCAATTGCATTTGCCTATCATTAGGCTGGTCTAGACCTAGATCGTGATAGTTTTCTCCAGATTGCAATCCTGAGCTTCTTCGTCTTGGTCGTTCCTCTTCGATATAATGATGATTTGTTAGGGTACATCTAAAATTTCGAGGTTATTTACGAGGTTAGTAAAACAAACAAATATTTCTGAAAATTTACATATTAAATTATGAAACTATGAAAGTATGAAAATGTGATTTTTTGATAATAAAACTACTTACTTCCACCTAGCCAAGCCTGTAGCTCCTCCAGGACAAGGCTGTACTGCGTATGTACCTGCCAATGTCCAGTTCCAGTGTAGTCCTCTAGCATTTATTTGGGGACAGTACGCTCGTCTACCCATTGTTGGAGTCGACAGGGTTGCTGCAATATAATAATAATATATGACATTATATTCAAGACGTTTCAACGTTCCGTATCCAACCAGGTGTAGAAAATTCGATTTGTTTTTATTTCATAGAAATATGGTTATTTAATAAGTCTGAAGTAAATTTAATAATTAAAACTTTTGAAAAGATAGACTTTTAAAGTATTTAAACATGTTATCTCAATGCAGGAGCAATGAGTCAGGGAATATCTAGAACTAGCTAAAAAATATACGATTTACACGTACAGAAAGTCTTTTCAAAGTCATCAATGATATCAGGATTTGGTCGATTTTCTTTTGGTGGTATGTGATGAACGGGTGAGGTCGGGTCGGAATCCTCATCTCTTGATGCCCAATGTAGTGTTTCATCTGTAACTGTTGCTACAAAGAAGTAAGATTTAAATTATAAATATATATATTTTAATGTATATGTCTTTAAATATTTCTCAAAATAAAAACCTTGTAAAAGGTCTTATTTCTAATTTCTAAATATTTCTTTAAATTTACAAAAGTATAATTTACTTAAATATGTTACTATGCATTATAAGAATTCATTTAGTCATTTTGTAAAAGAAACACTTACGAATTTCAATTTCCTTTGGTTTATCCAATTTCGGTGATTCCGGCGCAGCAGCTTTAGGCATCTCTTGTTTAACTTCCGGTATTTTGTCTAAAGAGCTTTGAGGAGGTTCCTTTTCTGATGAGGAATCAGGTTGTTTTGTTGTTGTTTTCTATAAAAATACAATAATTTCTAATTATATTTCTGAAAGAAATTATTTATATCGTAAAGAAGTCAGTATTAATGTAGACTATACATTAGGTTTGCTCCGAACGCACTGAAGCACCTGAATATTCTATCGCATTAACGACCGCAACCACTAGCAAATTGTTAATAATTAGCAATTGCTCGCGGCTCTGCCCCCAGTACTGCATGCACATTCAACATTACTATTCAATCGATAAGTCAAATTAATCATGCGACGTTGACTTAAATAGATTCTTCAAATATAGACATGAAACCCTTAGGAATAAGGATAACAGAAAATTTAGAATGCTATAAATAGTTGTTTTTAAAGGTATAAAAAAAAATTACTTAATATTGGTCCATGTTTGAGATTTCTTTAAGATTAGAGTACTATTTTGCGCAGTTAACATAGAAAAATTTCTAGACGTGATAATTGTGAATTTAGGTCCAATTCGTAGAACTATAGATATAGATATTATAAAGACAGGGAACCTTCACTTGTTATCTACCTGAATTTTAAAACGAAAATATAAGCTGGTTTACCTTAGTTGCAATATTCCCAAGTTGCACTTCTGGAGGAAGTGTGATATGTGGCCTGAAGGTTGGAGGAGTGATTACGGTCGGTTTCTTCTTCTCTTGAGGAGTTAACACTGGACTCTTGGGCATTGGAGGTGCGGTAGACCTCCACACTGTCGGTTGAGATGTAATCAACCAGGGCGGTGAAGGTCTAGTCGTTGTGCTTGTTGTAGATGCTGGAAGATAATTGTAAATTTATAACGAAACATTATGTGATAAAAATGGTCATAGTGGCGCGGTGAGAGCTTCTGATATTAAACGCAATTGGTTGTAGGTTTAATTCCCACTTTAAATTTCTCCGCTCTAGAAGAAAAAACTGCGGTTTTGAGTTACATCATCAACACACAGTGTTATGAATTCGGACGATAAGTTCTCTGACTACCCGCTATGCTTGTGAAGCTGTTTTGTTTTTATCTATAGGATCATATTGATTGTAAGTTTTGCGCATATATTTTCTTCTATAGTATTGTAATATCTATTTGGTAAGCAAATTGGTATGTTTCAATTCCCATCATAGAAAGTTATCAAAACTTGAAAACTAAGACAAGATTGCAAATTGAGTGCTTTGAAAATTTATTTAGCTCAGAATACCTGAGTGACTTGACGCCTAGTAATAAATTATGAAGTGTCATACCCGGCACACACTGGTAGTGGGCTTCTAAATATTTGAGTGTATTCGGACAGGGGTCACCAAACATATTTGTACTTGCTAGTATACTGCAGTTTTGGTGCATGCTACATCTGTAAAGAAACATGAAATAATTAAAAAATTAAAAATGTATAAAAAATATATAATCATATCACAAAATGAATCTTCTCGTCACTTCTACGAGTATATGACAAAATAGAATAGTAACACCTAGAAATAAAACACTGTCTTAATTGTCCATACTTATCAATATAAACCATGTTAATAGAAATATTATACAAGATTCGAACCTCCAACCTCTACTTGCTAACTAATAACGACCCAGCCAGAAATGTCAATTTAAATTGAAACTGACCGAAGCTTCCACAGAATACAATCCCAATTAATAAATATCAAAAACAGATCAGCAAAACACAAATGGAAAGCTTTTCAGTTTATTTTACAGGTGAATGATTTTGTAATTCAAAAATAAACTTTGTACAGCATAATTACTGGACGCGTCATTTATCAACAATCAATTTAGGCGTCGCTTACACGAGAGGGGCACTTTATTGCCATTCTAGTAGTAATGCTATCAAGTAGGGGAATGTTTAATTTTTTGGATCGACGCAGTTCGGGAGTTTCCATCGTGAATATACAAGATATTATAAGTATTATTTTTATATATAATAGTTAGACAAAAATCTGTATTTAAAAATTATGTTTATAATGTAATAAATTACTATTTTCATGTATTTATATTGGTTAAGTGTGCATGAGCTTTTTAATAAACGACGACGAAATTCAATTTCCATATATTTTACATTGCTAGTATTCAATCAAAAAAAATTGGTTAATCGTTTGTATCGAATGTCATGTAAATAATTCTATATTATTATTATCATCTAATAAAACACTCTGTATAATGTACATAGTTTAGTATGTATTAAGTTGATATAAGACTGTATATAGTATACAAATGACATCAACTAATACCTGACAAAGCATAAATGTTTAGACATATGTAAACTAAACGAACAAAGTTGTAATAATTGATTGTATTATGTGAAATTAAACATGAATTATGTCGTATTTACTAACTATTATGAATTTCATTGCAAACGCTATCAAATTTTCGGATTTCGGACAAATGATTATGACATATTAGCAATTACAGTACAGACTAATTATGTATCACACGAGGACACGGCACAAAATGGTCAATTATATAATTGTATTGAAATTAGAGAAGTGCCTTTGCCAAATACTCATATTTGGGAAATAAGGCTTGGAAAAATCAAATCCTATTGAGATTTTAAGTAAATAATTATTATAATAAATAATATATAAAAATAGCCTTATACAAATGAATAGTTATAATATTGGAGGCCTTAAACGGTTACTAAGAAATTCGGGCTCGAATCCACCTATTTTCAAATTCAAACGTCACTTAAAATTTACTTGTTTCTTAAATATACTACGATATAGTATCAAGTGTTTATTACAAATACATTTTATATATATAAAAAATATATAAATCAAGATAAAAAAAAAGTAAGGAATGTTTTTCAGCTTCAATTTTGTGTATATTTTTCTTCTATATACAAAATAAGAACCTACGATGACCCACATATTAAAACAACACGCAATTTGAACTATAAGGCACTCAGAAGTTATTAAGATTTCCGCTAATAAATAATAATGATCGCATGCGGTCAGGTTAACGCCGCATCTACACAGTACAATTTCATTACCACAATAATACCAACGTTACAAATTAAACCGCAATATAGACATTTAATCCCGATTATTTTAGCTACATTTGCAATTTCCCACTTGTATTTTGATTCGGTAAATTTGAATTTACTTTGTTTGGTCTCGTGAATGTTTTTAAGTGTTGGTCAATTTTTACAATATATAATGTACTAGCGATTAGAGTTACTAGAGTCATTTTTTTGTTTGATATGTATGTTTTTACAATATATTATGCGCTCGCAGCTTCGCCTGCGTAAAGCCTCACTTAAATCACAACCTTTGCTTGAATTTATAATTCAAATTGTTGTTTTTGAACCGATTGATATAAAATAATCACAAAATTAAAGGGAAGTTTATCAAAATACAATAGTCAGAATTGCATTTAAATAGGTTTAGCCGTTTCTGACATTAGCAATTAATTCTTTTGGGTTCTACATTGATAAATGCTCCCAATAATATTTTTTTATATATCTTCCATGTACAGACAGCGATCAGTTACATTTTTATTATATGAATAGATGTTTCTATTTACTTATTATATTAGATAGAGAGAAAGGACTCCTCTTTTTGCAACGCACGCACACGGTGAAGCCATGGAATGCTAAGGAGTTTCATATCAGCTTCTTTTCTAAGCCAAAATTTAGGCTCATATTTCAGTCTTTTACAAGTCTGAACTTTTCTTTGATCGCTATTCATTATAAACTTATGCCTCGTCGTAATACTTAGCTTTTACTTGTAAGAGACATGGTGTTGATTAGGTTAGGATAGACACAGTTTCTCTGGATAGTATATTTTATATATTTAATATTATGTATATAGCTGTAAGCGTGGTTAATTGTGGGTTCGAATCCTACTTGGGTAATATTTATATTTTCACTTCTCCACTCTGGTACCTAATACAAAGCGCTGCGTTGAGTTTCGCCACTCAACACGCAATGTCACGATTTCGGGCGGAAAGTGAAGCACTCCGTTCTTCTTGACACTATACTCTCTGACTACTAATTTGAACATATATGTTATAAATTTTTTTTTTTATATTGGAATTTTCACATTATTGAAAAGATGACTTTTAACAAGTTCTTTGATTTTGACGATTATTACACATATTGAAATGGAACTATTTTTAATTTTGGTATTCGAAAATACATTTTAGAACCCGACGTTTCGAACACTTTACAGTAGTCCGTGGTCACAGGTAGACTCACTGTTTGTTGTTTACTTTTTTCATACTTAACCAAATCAACCTTATTCAATATGAAATAAATATACGTAAGGCATTATTAGCAATAGTATTAATTAATTAACTGCAAACAATCGGCTTTTGTGTGTGTAACAAAGCTTATTCCAATAAAAGAACAAAGGACTTATCAGATTTTGATTAGAGACGTGAGATAAATAGGAAATATGCTTAATGTATATTGGTTTTCATTGTACAAACTTATAATAACAAGTGCTTTTATAGAATACGCAAATGTAACTATATATGTTTGGATTTTAAAATAATATTAACAAACTTAGTTCGAATTAGAATATTCTCTTTTAATTTATTGTCATATACTAGCGACACGATCGGGGCTTCACCTATGTATTTCGTTATTTCGCGTTCTCACTTAATTCACAAACAATATTAAACATTATAAATTAAATAGTTGTAATTTTTTTATTTATGAACCTATTGAAATGAAATAAACACTAAATGATAAGGGAGGTTTACCAAAATACATTAATCAGAACTGCAAAGGTGCGCAAACGCCTGTGCGTTTAACAGGAAAGAAAATTAATAATAATTGTTTTGGGTTCTATTATAATGATAAAGGCCCCATTTCTTTTTTACAGAGATCAGTTACGTTTTTTTTATACTTATGGATATATAGATATCAAATACTCTATCACAATCATACGCCATTACACTCAGGTTAGCAACTTTCTTTCCATTCTGGTAGCATATGTTAGGCTAATCTCAATTGATACGGCCTTTTTGTCAAGACTGACTTCCTTCATTATTTAGTTCGACAAAGTAAGTATTTAATAAGGTCTTTGGTTTTCGAGATTTTTCCACATTTAAAATGAAACTATTTTAACTGGATTCGCGTAATTCGTGTAATTTGAATTGAATTGTCATATAAAACTTTTATATAACTGTTGTATACTAAACTATACGCAAAGTTTCTTCAAGAACAATTTTGCACGCCTAGCTTAACACGCCCTTCAGCTAGGAGGAGTGACGACATACACAAAGTCTGGCAAGGATTGAGGCCAAAGAGCTGAAGATGGAGCTCAGCCGCGTGCCATTGGAGGGGCTTATCTCCAGTAATAGACGGAGAAGGGCTGATGATGTTGATGAAAATATACGCGACTATTCGGGTTAAATAGTTTCATTTTAAAAAACCGGTTTTCAATCAAAAATACATTATTGTACTCTAAATAAAGTTGAAAATTTAAAAACTAACCTGCTGTGTAAAACCCGTAAGCTCCTAGTACTCATGCAGTTGACGCTCCAGTCAGTATTGCCGTGGTCGTTACATATCGTGATGGAGAATCTGCCATAGTTCGCCCTTATCAGGTGGATCACTGAGCCTTCACTGCATCCAATCTTTAGGGTTTTGCCTTCACACGCGTACGCTGTTTCGTATCTTGGTTCTGGAAGAGAAAATTTTGTAAATTAGTATGTAAAAAAAAATAGTATGTATTTTTTCGAACAGCGTTTCGACATAACTGACAGTCAAATTATGTTAAAGTCGTTCTTTGAATAACATTAGTTAATTAGAGGGTTATAGTTAAAGCATAAATTTCTAATAACTTTCTCCGTTCTCCATTTTTAGACATTGCCTCGCATAAGATGTGAACTCACAACAGTTCTTTTAGATATATTCCGATTGCGCAAGGACTCTGGTCTTCAACATAATTGTAAGTAAATTTTCTAATGTAAGAGAAAGAAACTTTTTTATTAAAATAATTTAAAATGTTTTATAATTTTTCCATAAATAAAAAAGCTTTGTTCAAAGCTCATTCAATTATCGTTTATCTTGGTTCAGTGAGATAAATACTTTTTGCGGTCAGCGGACCCAGCGCAAATAATCTAGCACCTAACTACCCTCCAAAAACATGCCGCGCCAAGCCATTTATCCAACGCTAAAAAACAACGCACTAGAAGCTTTCCACCAAAAATAAATCCAATTAAACCTATCCGACGTTGTTCATCGGAAGGTTACGTCCAGAAACCATTTACCAATTCAAAAGCAAACGCCCAATGAAAGACAAAACGAAAAACTGTCGACTCAACGTTTCATAATCAATTTCTGGACGATTCAGTCCGACGCAAACAAGGGCGTGAAATATTTTCTCAACTAAAGCGCTTTACATCGACGTCAATACTCCACGATTAGTTTTTAAACGGGAAATTTAAGATGCAATGGATGAGTTGCTCGGAAGATTTATTGCAGTAACTTCATAGCGGGTTAGGTGTGCATATTCTGGATAGGATATAATAAATCTGGGCAAATTAATGACGGCACCGACAGATCGTTTAAGCCGTTTTCGCTACGTCATATAACGAAATGAGGGCTCGAACAATACATAATGTACCGCAGTGAATCTTATAATAGGGTTGCCTCTGATGTAAATTAGAAAAGTGTCGATAAACTTAGAGCGGGCGCCGTTCGAACAATTTCCTTTCATACGTAGTCGTATTATAAAAACGGAAAACTGGCATTATTAATCCAAAACTTTATAACCTAATGCGATAAAGCACTGATAAAGCTCAGCAATAAATTACGTTGACTTTTAAACATTAGTGGAACACGGGTGTAATCAAAGTTTTCAAGTACAAGTTTTCTTATTACCATAAATTATATTTAATAAAAAAGTGGGGGTGCCGTCGTGGCTCAGTGCTTATGTGTTTGACATATAATAATTCTAAGTTCGAAGACCAGATGAAGTGATACTTATATTAAAGATCATACTCAGACTAACTGCGATGCTAAGTTCCACAGCTTTATGTACAATGTGTGGCAAAAAGAGAATATAGAACTAAAAGATGATTCTTATTTACATATAAAAACGAATGCGTGGAAATTCTTATATAATGAATGCTATACATTGGTACGAAGTAACAAAGTATAAAACAAAGTCCCTCCGTCTGTCTTCATCAAACTTGTCTCTCTAAATTTTCTTCTAAATCACGTAGCACATTTCATTACATTTTAATTGTCTGTAAGTTATAATAAATTCCATGCTTCACTTACTAATTATGATTTTATATAATAAAGAAAAAGAAAGATGCCATTGTGGTGCAGTGGGGCAGCGTCTGATAGTAATTGATAGTGCGTTCGATTTTTAATACGGAGAATGATTATTTTTAAATTATGTGACACACTAGGATAGGCAGAAAGATACTTGTTAAAGTGTTAAGACTTTTTGTTCTCCGCTTTCCGCCTAAATTCGAGATTTGATTCGTAATTGGAACCTAACGCCGTACTTATTACCAAAAACAGCTCAAACTCAATCTTGCCGGAGAGAATTATAAAACATACTTAAAAGCGTCCACTTAAAATTTTATATTCAACTACAATTACTTATTTTGTTTAAAAAAATATATCAATTAACACTGCGTAATATCAAAAATTAAAACCGAATTTCTAACCATCGTTACTAAATTGGGACAATTAAAATAAATGGTCTGTTATAGAAACAAATAATTATAGTAACACTGACATATATAACATATTCAAACAAGTAATGACAAGTTATTTTCAACAATTATTTTTTGGACATACCTATTTTATTTTATTTTCCGTTTAATAAATAGATATACAAAATTAGTCGCCGCTAGATTGAATGAAAAGTAGTAAAAATGCTTAAATCAGGTAGAAGACGCATAAATTAGATTTAAATAAATAAAAAATAAGCAAAATTTGCATTACTTTGAAACGGTACATGCCCAGGCTTAAAAGCAAGGCTCAAGCGGTATTCATACAAGGAAGCAACGATATTTGTACTAAATTCTTTTAATTTGTAATAATAGTAAAAACAATAAATACAGAAGCTTTTAGATTTCCAATTTATGAGTAAATTCAGCAAGTGGCTAGTGCACGCGAAACTACACTTTGTATGGACGAACACATAACATCGATACGTTATTTTGTAATTTTTTTTGCTACTTATATCGTTGGCCCAAACTTATCAAACGTTGACCATCGGTACTTTGTATTATCTATTTTTAGCTTTATGACTCACTTAAATCCATGGTAGAATATAAAAGCAGCTTAAAACGCCCTTATCAGTTTTGTCCCATAGCAAAGTAGGTGGATTGCCCAGTGACCTGACACTCCGTTCTCCGCTTTCTGACCAAATTAGAAATATTGCGTGTTGAGTTGCGAAATTTAATGCCCCGCTTTGCCTTACCAGAGCATAACTGTCTTTATACTCTATAAGCTATTAAATTGTCTTATTTCCGTTTTTTACAATATTTCAATAAATAATATTTTGGTAGTACAATAATTGAAATAGCAGTTATAATTCACCCTACAATCTGCAGGAAGTGGATAAAAGAAGAATGAATCTAGATTTTAGAAACAATCTTAGTTGATTTGTTTCGGAACACTTAATGTTACACAATAAGAGTTATTTACGGATAATAAAAAATGTATGTATGTACTCCAAAATTTTGTGATAGCAAGAAAATACTTATCGTACAAAATTTCAAGTCACCCTTAGCGAGGGTTGTAATAAAGATGATTATATATAGTCAATGTCCAGTTTTACCTGTTACGAAGGGTCGAAAACAATTTACGAGATTCTAAGGGGATAAAGGGGGTAATTATTTACAGTTTATTGCAAGTGTTTACAAGTTTTGCTATTAAAATTTCATTTTATCGTTACTACGAAGAAAAGTTGAAATATATTGAAGAAGAAAATTGTAGCGGCTGAGAGGTTCTAATATATCAAAAGTGAACTAACGTCTGTATAATTTTTTATATTAAAAATTAGTGTATACTTTAGAAGTCACTTATTGTTTATGGAAACAAGTTTGGTTTGTGTTATTTATTTATATTGTAAATTCTTCAAGTATCATAATTTTCTAAAGTAAATGTAGTTGGTATCGAATATGATTCTAGCAATGTTATCTTACTAAAGCTTTAGCAATTATTAGCTACATTAATAAAGAGGCCGTTGTAACGCAGCGGGACAGCTTCTGTCTGTAAACGTGATTGTGGGTTCGATTCCCACACGGAACAAATATTAGATTTAAATTATTTTTGTTTTCCTGCTCTAACATGACAAAGTTCCGCCACTGAACACGCTATGTCTCGAATTCAAGAAGAAAGTAGAGAACGGACCTAGGTTCTCTCGGACTACTCTGGTATGCGCTGGAAGCCTAAAGCTACTCTACATTACATTATTATTAGAAGTATAGATAATTAACAAGTTAAAATTTCACTTGATCTAACGTTTATATAAAATAAATATATCTTCAAAGTGACTTATCATTATATTACCTCTTTATATATGAAAATACTGTTAATGCATGCGATGCTTATTAAATTGTCAATGAAAATAGCACAACTAAATATCAAATGCAGGCGTTTTTTGTTAAAAAAAAAGTAAATTAAAATTTCTCTCTCTAGCAGACACAAATTCATATATGCCAAAGAAACATAAAAAAATACTTCACAGCGGGTATACTCATAATCGCCTGCGGTATCCAATTCGAGCCACTAATCGTTCCGCCATTCGAAATATTTATTAATCCACCGAGTGTACTTCTACACACGTAAAATTCTAATTACTTTCGCTTTTAAACAATTCCTTCAAACTAACTACCCTCTGGTTAAATTACAATTTTTGAATGCAACCTTCGCGCATCTTATTCCATTGGAATAAAGTAGAAAATTCCTTGCTTTAAATGCAAATACGTAATAAGCCCTATCATGGAACTCGTTAGCGAATACATGAAAGTGTCATTTGATACCCAGCAGCCGAACATCGTAGACGTGTGTATTCTATTGTCATATGAAAATAAATGTTATACCACCCGTTGTATGGCTCACATTGAAATAACTATTGAGTAAATTTAATTCGGACCAGCCAACCGCCATGGGATTAGAAGTGGGTAAAATATTTTGTATATTGCAACGTTGTGTCGGTTCCACATGAGACCTCGTTACGATTATATCGCGTTTTATTGCAGATGCGCCAATTTTATAATATATGTCAAGTAGACAGACACCTTCGGTTGAAATGATTGCAATTTTCTAATTATGATTACGAATGAAAATTATTATATCGTATTATAATAATATATATATATATATATATATATATATATATATATTTTAGTAAAAATCTTTTAATTTACGTCGAAATTTAGCGAAAGATAGCGATCTATCTGTAAGGCAAGTATTGTTTTCTTGTTTTATTACAAGCTTTTCTGCATTGCATGATAGTTACATAGAACAAAGAGTTAAGTCACTTCGTTATCTTAAAAAAAATAAATATAAAAATTATTATTATATAAGACGATGGTAGGTACTACACGAGCGAAGTAAATTTCAATTATTTTAAACTCCACAGCTAGAGGATACCATCGATCCATGTCAGAGACATAAATTATAACGCCACTAAACCTATCTCCGTAAAGTGGCAAATTGAAAAAGAGTTTTTATAGTATATTTATGGGTTCCCGCAGGATCCATGTCACTTGATGTCAAGAAAAGATTTTTCCTAAGCAATTTTTTTCAGGTGATGTTAGAATTGAACGCTTTATGCTCCTTTTGGACCTCTCCGACAAGGGTTGTTGTGTTACGGGATACTACTTGTTTGATAAAATATTTTGATAAAAATTTCAATAAGCTTCACATGTGGAGAAAATGTTATGATCCTGATATTCTATGAGATGTTTTATAGCCAAATAAATGTGGGATAAATTGTTGTATTAAAAATGTGTTTTTATTAGTATTTATATATGGTTCTAATGAATAAATAGTCAATAGAAATATGAACTTGAACCGGTTATGGGTTCAAAATGTAGACAGACGGACAGCTTCACGCTTAGAGCTTCAGCAGAGAACTTAGTGTCGATGCCCTCCACTTTCCGAGCTAAATCGAGACATATTGTTTTGAGAGACGGAACTGAACGTCGCGCATTCTTAGGTACCAAAGCGGAGATTTTTTTTATATATATATAATCATCCCCTTAAATCGGAATCGAAACCAGAACCAGAGCGGAAAAAAGAAAATATTTTTAATATAAATATTCCCCAGTATGGCAATCGAATCTACAGACAGACACTGTCAGCAAAACGATGCAAATTTTAAAGCAAAATTAGTGTATGAACTAACTTGTACATATATAACAAAAATAAAAGTGACCATTTTGCACAGCAAATACACCCCTAAATTTAATTATTAGGGATTTGCATATTTTCAACTGAAAACTGAAAGAGGTGTGTTCCGGTCGCGACTTTACATATTATATTATTTTGTGCATGTAGAACGTGTGCAAAATAAAATAAATATATATATATATATTTTGACTTATTGAATAATTAAGATTTTAAATACGATTTTATAGTTTTTTTTACATTTGTTTTAAAGTGTTAATCATACACGTAGGAAATTGAAAAACATATTTTTAGAAAAAATTCCAAGACCGTCAAAGTTAAAGCGCGGGTTCGAATTCCGCTGCGTTCAAATTTTTACACGTTGTCTAAAAACATGTTTTTCATTAATATAATTTAATTTTTAAAAATTATTATTACACTTTTCCTACATTTTGCGTAGAAGGAAGAGAAGAAATAGTGATATGTAACTTTATTGTTTAATATACTATAATTTAACTATAAATATGATTATATATATAATTTAATTCAACTCCATTGAATAATCATATAATAATGAAGGAAAACCTTTGGACCCTTTTGTTTGAAAATGATACAAAAGAGAAGTAAGAAATTAGGCACAGGTGCTTAAAGAAAGCAGTATCTTTCATTATATCCTATTAATAGTAACTGTGTAAAAGGGAACTTAATGATATATTTAAGCCCAAAATACCCATGACGTTAAATAGCTTCTGTTATAGCGATAGCAATTTCCTTATATCTTTTAGTATAGCTAGTCTATCATATAGTTTCTACATCAGGTGTCCCACTCTTTATTATAGGCTAAATTTAAGCTTATAATCTATAAAATAAAAATTGTTGCATTCAAATCGGTCCAGTAGTTCCGGAGATGGATGCGTATAGACTATAGACGATCTGTTTTTACTGTTTTATTAAAGTATAGATAAATTAATAAAATATTACTGGAATTCTACAAGTATATTTATTTGTATATATTTTATTGTATATTATATAATAAAAGTAAGTTTTTTCTTTTTCTAACCATATCTGTTTGAATGAAAAATTTAAAATATTATCATATAATATCTTTAATAATGGTATCTATCAACAATATCAATGAAAATAAAGAAATGTATGTAAATACTATGTAATCTAAATAAAGCTAGGTCATAGCTCGTACAATGTTGTCCGAGATGACATAAAATCCACCATTTATGTTACCGAGAACGAGATATGCTATAAAATAAAATCTTCTAAACTTGTTACGACCAAATTTTAAATATTATCTTGCTGGGCTCTTGTAGTTTCTCCGCTATAGGGAATTCAGGGGTTTCAGACCATAGTCTGAGAACCCTAAATAACAGGCTTCGTCATAGGCTCAAGTCATATTCTAAGTATTTACGCCCATTTAGACATAGCATGATGGGTGGAGAAGCCTAGCGCTGTATGTAGGTCCTAATACATTTTTTCTACCCCATAACTATTGAAGTCATCATGGCATAGCGTCTAGCGCAATTGGTTGTGGGTTCGATTCCCACTCGGAGGAATAATTATATTTAAAATACTTTCATTTCTCCGCTTTGGTACTTAGCTCTTGCACTTCTGGTACTTTTGTCTTAAGTTCCACCACCACCAGATTGTTTTTGCCGTGGATTAGATTGATTTCTTCTGTTTTATTAGCTTCACCTGTATATCTATCAAAGTACGGCGTTGAGTTACGCCACTCAGCACGCAATGTCTCCATTTCAAACAGAAAGTGGGAAACTGAGTGTCTTGTTCTCTCTTACTATAGAGAAAAAAACATTTAACATTCCTTTTTTTTTCTAATTACGTCATTACAAAATGCGTATTTATATACAAAAAAAGAATCATACATATACTGTTCAATTTACAACTAGCAGAGAGTATTTTGAAGCTACATGCGCGTAAAGTACTCTCGAAGAGGCCGAGTGCGATCTTAACCCGTTCGATTTTACGTCGAACGTCTGCGGTGAAACGTCAGCTCGGATCTGTTTTATCAACCAGCACGGATTTACTCGCGGTTCAGTCTTTTGAATTTTATATGTAACTTGGTGTGGAGAATATTTTTCAATGCTATATAAAATAAACCTATTTTATAGTAGTGTCGTGGTAGTCATGTCGCTCCTGGTTTACAGTAACGGGATGTTTGCGAGTTCGATTCCCACTCGGGGAATGATACATTTAAATTATTTCGACACTAAATGTCTCGAATTTAGGCGGAAAATGGAGAACGCAGTGTCTCCTTTCTTCCTTCCTTTCCTTTTGAACGCACTTTTTTCTTTCTGTATGTATTATGCTACGCTAAAACGTCAACCTGTCGTTTTCTATAGTTAGTTTATATAAAATATCCTTTATATTTATATAAAAATAGTTACGTAAGTAGTTTTATTATTATTAAGAGTTAACTAGTTTTAAGATAAATTAATTATACATTTTAGATATACATATTATTTAAACTAGCGACCCGCTCTCGGCTTCGCCTGCGTAAACTACATGACTAAATTATTTGTCGCCTGCCCGCGTTTTTTACTTAAATCATTAACTTTACTTAAATTTAGAATTTAAATGGCTGTAACATTTTTATTTATGAAGCAATCGAAATTAAATAAACACTAAATGCTAAGGGACGTTTATCACAATACAATTGTCGTAATAACAAAGTAGTAATAACAAATTGCATTTAAATTGGTTAAGCCTTTCTGTGATTAGCGTGCACAAACAAACAGACAAACTGAAAAGAAAATTTAAAATTATTATATTGAATAATTCCTTTAATAACATTTTTTTTTATATACATTCCATGTACAGACAGCGATCAGTACCATTTTTATTATATGTATAGATTATGTGTTTTTCATTTAATATTTGGTCATAACTCAGTATTTCTTTGCCTTATTTGAAATTATTTAGTTTAATATCGTATACAATTTTTAATGCACTTTTTTAGAGCTATGTCATTCTGAATTTCTTTCATAGAGTTAAGAAATTCAAGTGTTTTCGCAACGCTATCGAGGGAGCGCGATCACGCGATCTACTCATTAATTGCAAAGACATTGGATGCATAGGTATACTATATATAGGATAAATTAGGTCGCTGGTTAATATAGAACTGAAGAGAAAACTTGTTTGAACAGTATTAATGATTGTAGATAACTTGTCTATTTTTGAGCTTCATTCGCGGCTTGTTGGTAATGATTGAAATATCTTTTATTTTCCTATTACTCATTGGTCCCTGTTTTACTCACCTAAGACTAGCTTCACGCTTTTTCACGCATAGCAGGCAGAGGCCCTAGTGTCAATACACTTCGTTCTCCACTTTCCGTCCGAATAAGAGACATTGAGTGTTTGATGAGGGGATTCGGCACCGCTTTTCATTTTATTCATTGCATCAGAGCGGAGAAACTAGATTAATTTAAATATAATAATTTCTCCAGTGGAATTTGAACCCACCACCAATCGCGTTTACATTAAGACGCTGCCTCACGCCTTAAAATATGCCTTACAATGCTTACTTACTATACTTAAAATATGAACACTTTATTATATGTAAGACTTGTAAATTCATACATAATTACACTTGTAATAGTCGAGTTTATAGTTTACGGCAATTCACTTCTTTAATTTTGCTTTAAAATATCAATCTTGGACGGTTTCCAAGAGGCACGGGTTCGAATTCCGCTACGTTCAAATTTGTATACGTTTCCTAAAAATGTATATCAATTTCCCATGTGTGTGTCATAAATAGCACTTTAAATATGTTAAAAAGATCTCAATCTTATTTATTGTCTAAACTGACAGCAAATTATATGAGAAACGAGCGCACTAAAAGACATAGTCAAATAGAAAAAAACTGGTCCTTCGAGCCGATTTTTTGTACCACGTCACATTAATTAACAAGGTGGTTCGTTCGAACGACTCCATACTTTATTTGATTTGGCATAAACAAAGCATGTGATTTTACGCACGTCTGCGTTAATGCGGATTGAGCGGCTATCTATAACAGCAAAGGGTTCCCATAGGTTACCTTTGATTGCCCAATAAGATTACTACGGTTGAGTACGTTTATTGTACCTAAGTAAGACATCTTCAGAACTTCTATAATATTATTATTCTATGATATTATTATTATTCTATGAATAAAATATAAAATGTACTGTGTTGTGTACTAATGTTAGCTAGTAATTTTTTTAGAGCTTTAAGCTTTTTACTTCTTAGATAGAACCTAGTTTCAAGACACTCCGCTCTCCACTTTGCTTTTAAGTTTGAAATATTTTTTTTAGAAATAAGTATTATTGCAATCGTATTATTATCTGCATCAGGTCAAAATAGTTATCAGGGTAACGTTAAAAGGAAATACCACATACAGTCAACAATAAGGGGTCGTCTCGGAAGAGAACCCTTAGGGGTTTTTTAACAGTTTTCGGGTGATATATGCACCCCAGTCACGTCTCATATGAAGTAGCTTCCTGCATATCCGTTTTCATTTTTCTTTCTAGATGCTTTTGAGATGGACGTTTTTTGACCATTATTAGTATTTTTTGTTGAAATTGTTTAGTTAAGTTTAAATGTTCTTTTATTTTTATATATAAATTTTGCTAGTACTTTGTTTAATATTTAATGTTTAGAATTTAGTGGGTGTAGATGAAATTAGATAAAAGATGCTTAAAGCTATGAATAATGTAGAACATATCTTTTTATTTCGTACTTTTGTAATTTTTTGACAATTCGATATTATATATGTATGTTAATATAATGTAATGACAAGTTCTGTAAGAAAAATCAATCATTGAAATACATTTAATATTTCAATGTTACTTAACAAAAATGCTTGAGATTTCAATTATACTAAAACAAATTAAAATAACAAAATGATCGAGTTCTCTCACGTCCCACCTACTCTGACACATTTATCAAAGTGCATTTCGAGTTGCTATACATACTAATATATAGAACCTCTACGAGGGTGAAAATAGGCTGTCAAATAAGATTTTTTCCTCAATCAGGGGAGCCTCGGGCACTCATGTCCGGTTATACAATTTAGTGAGGGTTGCTTCTATTTAGTTGGAGACTATATTGGGCTTATGCAGTGGTGAATCCCCTGCGACCGATTGATACGGTAAATTCTAACTTTGAAATGACCAATTTGTTTTGGGCATTTCGTGCATTACAATATAATATTATTTTTATATATATTGAAATATAATATTATCTAAATCTATGTATTATTTTTTCTAGCTTCACACTTTTCCTCCTATACCAGGGTAGTCAGAGAGAACCTAGTGTCAGGACTCCGTTCTCCACTTTCCGTCTGAAATCAAGACACGGGATCGAGTCAATCTCTGGAACAGCTGGACCGTTTGCTGTGTTAGTAGCTGAATTTTCACTGGTAGATAGCTGATGTTAAAAGGAGTGAGTTACTCAGGCTACTATTTCACAGCTAGTTGTGAATAAGATAAATTTACTTACTCAACAAATATCAAAATAAAGTTCTAAGAAATTCCACTTATGAAGCTTTGAAACGGATATAAAGAAAAACACTCGAAACTTAGATAAATATAGATCCGCATTACACCGGATGCATTATAGCCCTAGCTGGAACCCCAAGGAACCTTTAACACTTCAAAAATAATTCAGCCTACAGTGGGGTGTGAAGAACGCGCTATCTCTACTTGAAATAAGAGTTATAAAAATTGAATTATATCGTGTTCTGTGAGGGGTAGTTTAAGAAGTTCCTTATATATGATATAAATATTATAGAAATAATTGTCGCCCTCGATTTTGTTTGTGTGGACTCAATGGTCTTTGAAATACTTAGAAAAAATACCTTTCGTAGTTTCAACAGTAAAACGTCAAAATTCTATCTTAGTGCTTTGTGGTACTGTGTAGTACGGTTGTACGTTGTCTGTCAGTCACTCCGTTAAGTAGGTAGCGAAACAGATTTATATATATTGACTGATATATATTCATAGAAATAAATATAGGCTGGTATGGAAATAAAAAAAAATGAACAGGAACGTGCACAATCAAATTTGCTTAAAGGAATGTTTTAAGCTGAAATACTTAAGTAAAAGCATGAGAATTCGAGATGTCCTCACCCGTTGCGGTTATTGAGACCTCCTTGTGAGGTTTCTTAGTCAGCAGTAGCTACTTGACTCGTTTGCAATTTGTTAATGTATTTCACTTTGTATATGTATGTATTATTTATATAAGAATTTTTTAGATTGCATAAAATTTAATTTTAAATTTTTCATTATGGAGATATTTTACAAATTGTTTTAAGAAATGTATAATTTTTAAATGTATAAAGATGTAACACCTATATTAATTTTGTATGTTATTTAGTCTATTATATAAGTTATATATACTTGAAAATTAACGATAAAATTTAATTTAAAAAAATATATATTATTTTTTTATATTTAAACATCTTTTCTAAATATGTCTTTTTTACGCATTATATGAGTATGATATGCGTATTATTAGATCATTATTGCCAAATTTGGTTCGCGTGAAGTCAGTCTGGAGGAAGAAGATATGGGTTACAAGGGTACCTTCGCAGTATATTACATTGAACCTATGAAGGCAAAAGCGTTAAGCAGTTTTTTTCATTAAATAACGTATATCAATTAACTTGTTTTGTCACTTTCAAAATCGCTTCGTCGAAGTCATACCTTTGCTAGATCATATTTCGCGGTTGTAACAGAACACGTACGGCCGGAATTATGCGGTAGATGCATGGATTGCGCTGTCTCGGGTAAAACGAGACTTAAGAAAATTACACATGATGATAATTATAATATGATAATGCTTTTTTTATATTATATGACTAGCGAGACAATTAAATACAAGAAAACTGCAATTTTATCGAAAGTTTTTTTCAAGGTTTTATTCAAGTTTTTTTGGTTTAAGTTTCAATGTCAACAGGTGGTAAATGGAAGATGTATGTCATAACAGCATAAAGTCCACGCAAATGGAGTTGCGGGTATCAACTACTGTACAGATACACAGATCGCGGCTTCGCCTGTCTATTTAGTTTATTCACTTTTGCTTAAATTAAAAAAAAAAGATAACTTATTTTTAGAATGCGTATAAAAATATTTCCAATTTCCTAAGTGTGTGACTAATACTTTAAAATGTTAAAAATATTTAAATATATGTAACTTTTTTATTGACATAAAATGAAAACTAAATGTTATGGGAAGTTCACCAATATTACAATAGTCAAAATGCATTTAAATTTTAAGCCGCTTCTGAGCGTGGACAATCGCACACACACACAGACAAAAAATTATAGAAAATTTAAAATAGTTGTTCGGTTATATTGATGAATGCCTATTATCTAATAAATATTTTATCCAAATATCTTCCATGTAAATACAGTCACTAATTTTCACATTTTCCGCTTGAGTTTGTGGTAAAATCCAAAGGCTTTTTACATTTCTCCAAAAAAGAATGAACCCACAACCATTGCATTTAGTCAAGTATGTTTCAATTGCACTACAATAGTCATATGTAATTCTTTACAGGATTTCGAAATTGGCGTGTTGAATGATAAATTGTGTACACGTCGCGTTAGACTAAGATGGGGTGAGATTGTGTTTGTTTTGAATGAAAAATCTTAAATTACTTTTAACTTAGCAATTTATATTGAGTTATATGAACAATAATAATATTGAACGTATCGTTTAACTAGATACGTGTGATGAGGACATATTATAACAAAAAAAAAAAATTCTTTCCTATTTTTTTATTTTCTTTTGTAATGGCATATCTATTTTATCAAAATCTTTAACATTTTGAAATGAAACCATTTTAAACCGTCTCGTAATAATTAATAACATATGCGATTAATCCGATTAAAAATATTTCATTTCGAAATGTGTATAAATCGCGAAGACACCCCAATCTTATTATTTTAAAATTATATTATATTTAAAAACCAAGACCTATTCATATATTTTATAATATAAAAAAGTCATATAATAGTACATTTATACATTCTAAAATAGTTCAAAAGTAAATTTAAACAAACATTTGAATACTACTGTCTTTAAAAGAGATAATAGCAATCGCATCTTAAAATAACCCTGCATAAGCGGTCGTGAGTCTTTCTGCCATCAAACGGCGATTCAAGTCTAAGCGATCATTACTGTTCCCGGGATTCACCGGGATTGCGGTAAAACAGAAATCCAAACGGTCATTATCTAGCTTTTTCTTACAAAGAACTTGGTATTTCTTAGAAATATTAGCTCTATTTTCTTAGGTTAGCTGTTTTTGATATACAATAGGTAGCTACATACAAAGTTAATAGTATTTTTGTAAAGTTTGTTATTATGCATGGTTTAATAAAAGGAAGTTGAATTGAGCCCAAAGTTTAACAAAATATTTGTAAATAGAGGCTAGTCGAATAGCTACGCCGTAAATGCAGTTGATTGTCGGTTAGATTCTCATTCGAAGAAAAAATTAAAGAACGGAGTCTTGACACTAAGTTCGCACCAATTACCCTAATAAAGATGCGTGAAATTACATAAAAATTATAAAACTTGTATATGGAACAAAACGGTCTAACTCCAGCACGAGATTCGTACGTCTGACCCTCAATAACTTATCAGACTATAACTACATTTCTAATAGTGTGTAATGAAAGTGTTATTTAAATCAGAACCAAAATGCAATTTAAAAGAAATAAAGCTTAGGAGTTATTTTCAAGGCAGTCACGCCCAACGCGTAATATAGTGGTCACCATAAACAAAATAAACGAGTTCGTTCATATAAATTATTACGAATTCCATTATAATTATGGCGGACCAAGTTCCTCTTATCGCACTCATATTTAATACAACCTTATATTAGAAGTAGAAAAAATTGTATAGTAAATTCAATGGGGACGTCTCATAGTGTTTGTTTTTTTTAAGTCAGATTTGCTCAATACTTAAATATTTATATAAAATATGTAGTCAGAGAATGAAAAGAAAACATTGATACCGTATCATATTTCCTAAGAATATAGGATTTTAAAAGAATAGCAAATAAGTTTAAAGCCAGAACTAACAATAACGTGTTTAAAATTACATCCGGACACGTGTGCAAAATTTACAAGCACATTTAAAAATTCAAATAGATTTACTTTTCTTACTTTGATTGAGATATAGAGGTTTCTCGATTTCTCCCGCATACAAGGGTAGTAAGAGAGAACTTATGTGTCATTCTCCAAGCACTCAGCCACTCCATTCTCCACTTTCCGTCCGAATCCGAGACATTGCGTGCTGAGTGCGTGCGTGAGCGTATATGGTCACTCAGCACAGCAGTGAAGCTGATAAAAGTGTGTTAAAAAATCAATGTAAACTATGACAAAGAGAATCATCACTATACTTTCTTTCGACAAAAAGAACAATAATTGCGAATACGAATCGCAAGTAAAGAAAATAAGCAAGAAATTAAAAGCAGTAGAAAAATGAAGATGCCGGTGACATGTCGCGAAACGTCGATGGGGTCACGTATTTCTACACAGAGTCCCGATTTGAATGGCTTTCATTTCCTTTCAGCGGAACATTGTTTATTTTGCCGCGATTAAGCGTTTGTTTTTGTTCTTAATTTTTTTTACGTTATGTCTTTATTATCCATTTATCAAAAAAAATATCGAAATAAGAAACAAAGTTCTGTTTAAGGTGTTTTTGCTTTTTTAATACTGAGTTTGGACGGAAATTAGATTTAGGATACTACTAGATCTCTGATGATAACCCATAACAATCTTATTTTTGATTTTATATATAAACATAAAATTTAAAAATTTATACATAAAATGAAAGAAGATTTATAAAAAAACACTTCTTCAATTTGCACCTGATTTCTACATTGCCTGTTGACAGACGAATCGAACCAGCAGCTATAGTGAGTACAGCCTAACGCTATATTTATGGAAAGTGTACCTTTTCATTTTTTTCTTTTCGCATTTGTCTTAGGTACTAGAGCTGAAAAATCAGCAAATTGATATATATAAGGAATAGTTTAAAAATATTCCCCCTCATATATTATACAATATAGATATATATAAAGTTTTGCTCCCCAAAAAATATAGCGTTTGTCGTTAGACATTCAACGTGTGAAATAATATTTCGTAACTGCCTGAGGCACCAAACGTGGGACTCAATCCTGCGATCAGGTAATTCAATACAGGGCACCCTCGGGGAAAGAAAACTGTTAAAGTATTTATATATGTATGTGTGATAATACATATACAAACCTATAAAAGATAAAAACGCTTTTTTTTGTAATTTAGGTTTCTTAAATTAGGTCTCTTCTTTCGTAAATTTCTTGTTTGCATAGATTTTTATTTTATATTTAAGCCGTTATATTAATACTCGTTATATTATTACTCATTCGCTTCTTGTGGAAATTTGTAAATATTAGTGTTTAAGATGAGAACAGAGTGTCTGGACACTAGGTTCTCACTGCCTATCCTGATATGAGGGAAAAGGCATGAAGCTGAAAGAAAAACTAAAATTTTTTTTTTCTTTAACATTTTAAAATATTTTTCAATTTCCATAATTGAAAAATATTTTTAGATAACAAACCAAAATCTCGCTGCGTTCCAATTTTTAAACGTTTTCTAAAACCCCTTTTTTTTAAATAGTTATAATTTGTTTATTATTTTTACGTACCGTTCGCAATGTTGTACAATACGGATAAAATTTAGTTGCACAAAATTTAAAAACGTATAAATGTTGACCAGAGTTGTCTTTCCAATTGGCGCAGGTTCAAATCCCGCTGCGTTAAAGTTTTAATACGTTTTCTAAAAATGTTTTTCAATATTTAATTAGTTATATAGCTACATGATTTTTTTTATACTATAATAAAACGATTTATTGTTATTATTTGCTTTCCTAAAACCTGTATTAACCAATAGTTCGCTGTAAAGATGGGTGAAGGTGACAGTTTCCTTCGTCAACTGTCAATGGAGTCAATTTAGGTCACTAAATATATTTTGTACTGACATAAATGAAGCTGTACACGTTTTCACAATATCTATTTAATTAAGTTCTCTTATTATGTTTCTAGTTTAATATTATAAAGTATCACTTAATTTCACGCTTTTTCCCGCATAGTAAAGTAGTCAGAGGGGATCTAGTGTCAAGACACTCCGTTCTCCGATTACCACCCGAAAACAAGATATTGCGTGTTGAGTGGCGGAAATCGATGCCGCTCTTTGTCTTAGGTACCAAAGCGGAGAAATGAAAATATATTTTATATATAATACCCTTAAGTCGGATTCGAAGCCAAAACGGCCATAAAATAGCATCGATTACACGAAATAAATTTTTGAAATCTGTAAGACCAAACTCGAGAACAAAACTGCGGCTTAAGTATCGCTAAAAATAAATGCGCTATTAGCACGGACAGCTTCAATTGACAGATAAGGTGACAATTTGAGAGGATTTCCGTTCAGAAAATTTAAAGTACAATTCACAGAATGATTGCGAGATTAGTCTGTCCTTTCACGTTGGAATACGAAAACTAGAATATATGGCACAAAAGAATTGGCGCGATATCGCGCTGTCATGTCCGCCATCTTGGTTTACACCAACCGTTCGGAAATCGTACTTCACTCTAGGGACGTTTGAATCTTTTAGATTTTTCCAATTTGTATTCGATTAACGGTGTTTGGTTATCACAGATAATAAAAGGATTTAATATAGTTTTGGAGTTTTTTTTAATTTTTGAACGTATAATAAAATTTATTACAATGTTATTTCAATATAAATTAACGGATTATGGATGTATACGATGTGCGTAAACATTTATGGGATTAGAAGGCTGATTATGGAAATGTTAAAAAGCCGGAAGGAGGCAGTTTGACGGATTATTGGAGATTTTAATATACGTAACGCTACGTAGTAACTAATTAGTTTAAAATTTAAATTAATTCCAAATCGACTTTTATTAAATATCATTTCTAGTACAATCATCTAAATTTTAATTTCGTTTTATTTCCTACACTATAAGTAAGGTAGCAAAATCCCATGTCTGTATGACAATAACAATTTTTTCCATACAGGATTTGAACTATGAAATTCCACTAATACATTTACAACTAACAAACACACGAATCTCTTGAAACATAAAATATGTATAAAACGTTGTCGTTTCATGGCTTTTGTAATTATGTAACTAGAAACTGGCAATTAATGTACATCGAAACGTCACATGTAATTTAATAAAACATATTTTGGCCAAAGTTTTAGCGGCCAATTAAAATTAACTTAGCATTATTAATGAGTATTTTTGTTGGTATTGCCGCGTGTTCTCTTTATTTTCAGTGGGTTATATTTTTTAATATTTAATATATATCCAAAGATATGTATTTGAAAAGATTCTTTTCTTTAAAATCGTTTAATGAACATAAAGCTGCCAATGGATCGGAAGGCCGTTCTGCTGAGAAGAGCCGGCGAGAAACTCAACGGTTGCTCTTTTCAAATATAAAAGTTACAATTTTATTATTTAATACAGTGGTAGCTAACCTGTACCAAACTCAAATTACATCCACATATTTTTATCTTTTTAAATATTTTTGATATTTGAAATATTTAACTGATAGATTGGAAGAAAGAAAAAAATTCAATACATATCCCCTATAGCTTCGAACCAATAGCCATCTCGTTTAGTAAAGTCGCCAACACCGCCAGAAATCATAACGGATTTCAAATTATTTATTAACTCAAAACAGTAGTAGGGTTGATAAAGCAAAAAAGTTGTAATCAAACAACATTCCTAAGTCGTGTTTCGCTTGCGTGACTGCAGCGAATAAAAAGTTGAACAAATTTGATACTATAACGGGCACATCTTTATCTAAATAGCGATATAAAAACACGTATACGACCTCATATATATGGTTATACGATAAGTTACTTGATATCGCTATCCATGCTAATATATTGGTAAGTGTGGGATTAGTGACACAGTGGATGACTTTTCTATAGGCTAAGAAGGTCGCTAATTGAAATCCTCGAATGTTAAGCTACAATCAGAAAGCAAAGCAAAGATGATTACACAAAACTTTACGAGATAACCTTTATACATAAATGTTATATATATAATATATAATGAACATATGACTTAGCAGTCAGAGCACTTGGACAGTTTCCAAGTGGCGCGGATTAGAATCCCGCTATGTTCAAATTTTGATATGTTTTCTAAAAATGTTTATTACATTATAAATTAAATTATTTTTAGCTGGAAAAATATATAGTGTCTATACGTAATAAATATGTAGTAGTAATGTAGTAACTTAAATAAAACTTTAAATATCTATAAATATTAAAGTATGGAATGATGTCAATATATTATAAAGACTTAATTTTAAAAATTCACTCGAATTAAAAAGTAAATTATAAAGCGCAAGCCTATTTTGTTGCCAGTAAAATATTTCACACAGCGTATATTAAAAATTTCGTGACCAAGTCCATTTACAGCGGACTTCTATAATCCGCTGGAATAAGTGAGTACACTTCCAGTTTTACTAAAATTCAAAATGCCGCTAGCTTGATGACGGTTGTTATTGAATTTTTACGTAAATTCCCTTTTGTTGGGCTCATTTGGTTGGATTATAGATGCTAATGTCGAATTCGGGGATACAATTCCGTTGCGCCGATAAGCGAGTGCTTTGAGGTCTTTTGGGCGTTAAATGCGTGTCAAAATGTATTTTGGCGGCAATATACTGCGGTTTATGGCCCGCCAAATCCAAGTTACAAATTTATTAAGGTCAATCTCTATATAAATTAGGGTGGATTTATAACGTCTTATGACTACTACATAACTAAAATTTAAAAAAAAACACATTTAATTTAATTAAAAACTGTTGTGTGTGTAGTGCAGAAATTTGACAATACAAGGGAGAAACAAGGAATACGGAGTGTTTTGACACTAGGTTCTCTCTGGTAAAGCTGCAAAAAAAGGACTAAAAGTAGTACTGTAGTACAATACTAATACAAAGTAAACTGTTGAAGCATTTGCACATGCGATTTAAGATACAGTTATAATAGTCGATCGTCTCGTGCGTAAATAATCTGCATAAAAACAGCTTCCCGCCATCTCGTTCCGTCCACGTTATGCCTCACGATCGTCATTAACGTCGTGTCTGCACACGTTCTTCAGTGTGAAAATGGGATATAATTTTGGGGGAATAATCAAAAACCGCTTCGCGTGCCCAATGGGCATTAGCGAGGCCCTACCCTTGGCGGGCATGTTAATGTTGCCAGGTACAGGCTGTATGAGCGTAATGAGACGAGGAAAATTGTGTTGCCATAAAAATAATTGTATTCTACCCTCCATTTCTTGTATACGTCGATTAGCTCGAGACTCACATTAGTTTTTGTTTGGGCCTTTTATATGACCCCTCGTGGTGACTCGAAATTGAGGAAATTTGTACAAAATGTACGTTTCGGTGTGAATAATTTTAAAATTAAACGTGATCGTGTTTTGTTCTTAATATTAATAGATATACACGTAATGTTTCACACCGAGTGTCCTGACACTAGGTATCCTCAGTCTCCTATGATATGCAGGAAAAGTCTTCAAGTTGGTTGGAAAAAGCATTAATAATATTTTACTCTTATGATTTGTATACAAAAACATTATTTACCGTTTGATGTGGTCCAACATCGCAAATTATCCTAATCATACAAGGGAAAGCATCCCCATGTTCAATAAAATAATCAACCCTTTTGTAAGATTTAAGCTCAGACCGGTGCGTCCGTCCGGAACGGTATCCGTCAAAGATTAAACTAGGCAACAAAAGTGTGAAATGATAAAGTAAACGTTTTAAGATAAATATTAGTGTGAAAGAAAATTTTAGATAACTAAAATGTAATTGTCTTACAAATTTTGAATTTCTTAATAAGACACACTGATTTTGATTTGGACTTGACCTTATTAAGACAATTATATGGACGGATTATTAGAAGTATGAAATTTGAAGGACATGGCTAAATTTTATATGCAGAAGAAGTGTCAGAAAGTCAATACTTTTCACAATATGGAATCAAAAATATACACCATGTGTTCGACAAATACTTATGTGGCATACATGGCATGGCATATGTATGCCTTGGCATACATGGCATGGCATACATGGCATGGCATACTATGACAACGATATATTTACGCGTTTACGAAATCTCTAATATGACTTAGTCCAAAATTTTCGCCCACAGTGAATAAGCTATAAAAATATATAACTAAGAACAAGTTTAAAATTCGTAAGGACTACTGCAAACCATAAATATAACTTTAACACGATTTTAAAACGTTCGAACTCTATTGGATTTATGTGTTTGATATTAGACTTTTATATTCTGTACTGAGTACAAATACAAAGGTTTACTTCGGTTATTTTTGTACTTTGTTTGAGAAGCCGATCACTTTTATAGTTTTCGTAATTCTTAAATACAGTTATCTAAATGCCTTGCCTTTACTTGTGTTATATTTAGTTTGCTTCTTTTAATTTTACAGTTAGTTGTTTCGAAAGCAGCCGCATAGCCGGGTAGTCAGTAAAAACCTATTGTCAAAACTCACACACACACACGCAGCGCTTTGTCTTGTACCATGTAGCCCATGAAATGAAAATGGTTTAAATATAATAATATTTCTGAGTCGGGATTGAACCCAAACTAATCGCGTTTGCAGTCAGACGCTGTACGATGGCTTCGTGGTTAGTTTTAAAATAATAAAAATACATATACATAAATTGAAACCAAATTCTAAAACTATTATGTGGTTATTTTTAATTATTTAAGTCTTGGAGTCAATGTTCAACTTATTATGAAATATTTAAGTAGTAAATGGAGTAAGTTGTTAGACACCAGTTATTTTAATAAAATCTTCATATAAAAAACTTAATATGATGTATAAAACATGTAAGGCCGTTTAAGCAAGTTCTCTGAAGGAAGTGGGTTTGAATTAAGCATTTAAGCAAGCACAAATGTAAGCTAAAGTTTAAATTTTCGTGTTAATTTCGATGACTTTAGTTACTCAAACCATGCTCAAAGTAAAAAACAGCTTAACGACCCTAGTATACTATTTTAAGGTAAATACTCAATACTTGCAAATATACAAATACATTTAATGGGTTTTAAAATTCTTAAGAGTATGAAACCATTATAGCGTATTCTAACTCATTATAATAAAAATCTATATTTATAACTTGTTTTATATGAAAAATAAATACATATATTTTTAATTTGCCTATATGTTCACATAGATTAAGGGCTACGTAAGGTGCCTTAGAGAAATCTTGGCCACAAACACCTGTCAAACTAGCATAGTCTATAACAATTACGCTTAGTGAAAGTTTTACTTAGCAAACTGTATACGCAGTAAGTCTATAATAATTTATAAGAATTACCTACTATATAAAATTAAGATCATCAAAATAGCATTCAATCAAAGTTGTAACACACACGCATACACAAACTCACATACACATACACACACGCACACACAAACACATAGGCTTTTCCCTTAATTAATATTTTTTTTAAATTACATTTTTTTTTTACTTTGTGTAAAATGTTATGTGTATGTTAAACTCATTTAAAGATATTGTAAATATTTATTTTTCTAAATGTATATAGTGTTATGGAACATCCGAGGCGTTATTTTCAGAATTAAAACAACACTTATTATAATTATAAAAACCTCAAAGATTCGAACTTACAACTACAGCGTTAAGGCAAAAGAAAGAAATGTATACAATACGCTCTTTAAAGAATTCATCTCTCTATACTGATTAGATACAAGTATTAAACGACTATCTATATAAAAATTTAATTTTGTTCGCAACAAATTAATACGATCGTCGAAAAATTACTGAACTGAACTGTATTGGGCTTAACGATATTACGCCTTGATGGAGTACTCTTTATTAGCATCTTGTAGAGAGTGATGATATTTTCCAAAATTTACGAAGACGACGGGATTTTATTAATATTTTTAATAAGCAATTAGATGGTTAAAAGCTTTAAAGCTTAATTTTCTGTTACAATCAAAATTTTATGTATGTAGTTTAAGAATTATTCTGTATCCATATACATATAAAAATTCAGCTTCGCCCTTTTCCCGTATAGATGGGAGAGTCAGAGAGAACCTAGTGTCAAGACACTCCGTTTTCCACTTTGCGCCCGAAACTCGAGACGTGCTTTCTCACAGATAATTTATGATATTTGTTATTTAAGATAAGTCATTAAAATCTTGCACAAAATGCACAAAGAGACTAATGCACTTTGAACTTTTGCGTTTTAAATCAACAACAGTGTAAAGTTAAGAGATCCTGGAAATATTTAGTTTTTTTTGCGCTGAAAATTATTATTCTTATGACAAAGAACTTTTCATCGCTATTTCTAGTCGTGTTATATTAAGAAATAACCATTTTCTTATCATTACGCATTTATTTTATTATCAATGCATTCTCCACCTTCTGTCCATATAAAAATATTATTAGTATAAACAGTGGAGTTCATCATATCAAGACAGATAAAACGAAGTATTGACTATGAATATAACTTAGATCAAGAATCGAACCGATAACTACTGTTTGCAGGTACGTCCCAAATGCACGGCGGCGTTAAAGCATTATATACGAATATACAAACGAATTGATCACCCCTTATAGCCACTTTTCATTTAAGATATTCAAATAAGCACCAACCATTTGCCTCAACAATATAAGTCAAGCACATTTCTAAGGTAGCTGTTCAAAATGTTTCAGTGTATATAAAAGTAAGTCAACCCTACGTCTACTTTGAAACGATTACAACGACCCGGCGACGAGAGTCTGCAATAACCGTAATAAATTACCATCCAATTCAACTTGCTCTAATAAGACTAGCCGGATTCAATGTCCGAGGACTTCTTAGGATGTAAGATAGTCATTAATTCAATTGAGTTTGGATACAGTTTGGGAAATTAATTGAAATAATGTACCCGGTTAGAGGGTCAAGGGGAGATGTAAGAAATCAACTTAGTTTGAGTGTGGTTGATCGTGGAACTTAGTAAAGGCATTTTCGTGACATAGTACCTGTTTGTATTTAACTGTGATGCATTGTCTGCTGCGGAGATATAATTAGTTATTCTAAATGTCGAGAGATTTGGAGATATATTTTATCATTTAAAATTGTATTCATCTCTAGCTCTTACTGTATATTGAAATAATTTTGTACGTAGACTACCAATTATAATTTGGAAAAAAACCATACCAGTAGGGTTTAGCGAACGTATATACGTTATAAACGTAAGTGTTGAAAATATAACATCACTTTAACCGTATATAACACTACGAGTACACATAGATCTTTAAAAGGTTGGAACTCACACGTTTACTACAAATATTATGAGAGCACTTTAAAATGCACAATTTTGCTTTACGACAAAAACCACAGCACCTGCCAGCCATCTGTGCAACCGAAAACAAAGAAAAAGAAACACTCGGGCACAATTACGCGGAAATTATTCACGAATATTACATCATACGAAAAATTGTGGCCCTAAAAAACATTACCACATACATATACTGAACCATATGAAGCGGTGAAGGGGGAACTCAAGTAGGGGGGAGAGACTCAGACAGGGGCCATAATCCCGTAATTATCGGCTTAACTGTATATGACATTAGCAGAAAACAGCTAGCGTTGGGATCAGGTGAACCCACGTAGGTATTTCAGTGTTAAATTGACAAATGGTAATAATTGATTTATATGGGATTGTATTTAATAGGTTCATGTGAAAAAAAATAGAGGGTGACTTTTAGAGATGAATGCAAGGGCGCTTTGTGTTTTGCTACACGGATTTTTAATTCTTAGTTAATTATTTCAATGCTTTAGTCAATTAAGCTCCGTTGAATTATGTGATT
This sequence comes from Podotricha telesiphe, assembly GCA_038994665.1. Taxonomy (NCBI): domain Eukaryota; kingdom Metazoa; phylum Arthropoda; class Insecta; order Lepidoptera; family Nymphalidae; genus Podotricha; species Podotricha telesiphe. The sequence continues at coordinate 156,960 of JAOYRR010000391.1, forward strand.
CACTTTTTATTTTCAATGCGAGGTTTTAATTTCTATTTCTTTTGTTTATGTCATTATAATCGATTTCATTCTCGATTATTTAGTAATTGATATTATTAATTAAGGTTTTAAAGAACATTGTGGCGAATTGGTACAAGCGTCTGACTGTAAAACGCAATAGTTGTGAATTCGATCCCAACTTGGGTAATGATTATATTTAATTACCAGCTCTGCTAATAAAAAACGAGACGTTAAATCACGCACCTAAACACGCAATATTTAAAATCCTAGTTTTTTCATTTGGCTCTCCCTATCTTGTGAGTTGTAAAGATATTAACGTTAACTATTGCTTATAATATTTAAGTATCGATAATCAAATACAATACGCATTCTACCTACTCGTATATATGTATACGATGTAAACAAAAGCTATGTATATAGTAAATTCATCTCAGCTTTGCATACACTCAGCTCGCACTCGATACTGGCAAATCTTCTCCGGCAGCTAGCTACATTTACCTAAAATTTGCAACTACCCACAAAACGTTGTTTGTATTTCATAATCGAGACCTGTGATTTATCCGGACTTGGTGCGGGGCTTTTCAAACTTTGCCTTAACCCGCTTTGAAAGCTGCCCTGAATAAAGCGTTATACATTGTTTTGATATTGCTAATGGACCTCGGTCGGAATGAATGGACTTAAAACAAACTCAAATGCTATATTATTTCTTATATCGTTGGGAAACTGAAACTATCAATTTGTGTAACGTTCCGTTCTAGTTTGAAGGTTCTGTTTTTGTTATGTATGTATATTATATTTAATATTTAAAATAAGCTATGTTGTAGCTATATTATATAATATCAGTCTTCAGAGTACGTAAATCGAGTGATTTAAACGAATTGATTCATTATACGCTTTTTACCTAAACTTGTAGTTTAGTAAGTAAGTTCGTTAAATAAAAAAGAAGATTCTTCTAAAATAATCGATTATTATGAAATTAGACCACAAGACTTGCGTGTCAACACTAATATATACAACAGCCAATTAACAAGTGTCACTTAGAAATTATAACAAAGATCGTGAACATATTAATCCCTTATCCATAACATCCAACCCAATCATTATCGAATGCACAGCTTAAAACGTTTCTCGTGTAGCCTATTGGATAACGTATGGTCTATCGAATTTTAATACCAGATTTGCCTAGTCTGTGGCAAAATCTAACTAAAGCTAAGCGAGGGACTTTGGCCTTTTAGCTCGTCTACATATGGATGGTATTCCCGTATATAAATATATAATGCCAGTCTTTGCACTATAAAAGGATCTGAATTTTATATACTGTTTTAGCAATTATGGTCCAATTACTATCTTGATTATGTGATTCTATAAAATAGTATGTGATTAGCTTTCTATTAATCTATTGTTATTGTTTTTTTATCGTCACAAGTATTTTAAATGTTACAGATATCCGCCGGGGTTAATGAAAAATAGGGGGGTGCCCGTTGCCAAGGCCAATGGCAATTTAGAAGGATCATAGTGAAGTTTTGGTGGGTTGCACATAACCCGTCCGAGTCCCAAGTTCCCAGGCTCCCAAGAATCCCAAGTTGGCAGGGTATCCGTAACGGATTGCCTTTCTTACGTAAAAAAAAACAAATTTAAAAATTATTATCTTGGGTTCTATTTTATTGACAAATGTCCCTAATAATATATTTATTCATATATAATTTTTCATGTACAGACAGTGACCAGTTACATATTCATTTTATGTATAGATTAAGTTTTTTTTAGATAATATTTGGTCATAAATCAGTGTCTCTTTGCCTTATTTGAAATTGGCCTCTTTCGCCACGATGGGTTCTTTGTTTGTTTAAGATTAATAAATATATTTTTATGATATATATGTAGGGGTAATTTTTCCCGCTTGTATTAAAAGTGTGTCGAGATGATTTCTTACGAATGATATAATAAAGCCGATTAATTAGGTATTACGATATCTCTGTCTGGAGTAATTCTTTGTACTTCAACAGATGTTTTTTCATACCTGAAACAAACAAAGCATATTGTTATTTTCTTATTGTAGTAAAAATAAAGCAAACAAAAAATAATGATTTCAACAATAAACTCTGATTACTATGATGACTTAATAAAAAATACAGTTTCTATATAAGATTTGTAAAAATTTGTAATAATAAAAATTATGGAAGCCAAATTAACACAACAGCTATAATCATTTATTATGTACATTACAGAGTAAATGTATAAGGAACTAGAAAATAAGAACCCTGTGTAAGGACATTCCATTTCATGTCAAGAGGCGAAACTAAACACCGCGCTTACTTTACCAGAGAAATTAAAATAATTAAAATATAATATTTTTAGCGTCCTACTGCGCCATGTTTTATATTAGATAAAAAAGGTAATTTATATCTAGCTTCTAGTTTAAATCAGAATATTCTATATCAATTAGAGTGAATAGATCGAGCGAGCAGAACTATTTAACCGATAGAAAAGCAATGAACTACTCTAATGATGACTCAATTAACGATTCTAAAAGGTATTATAGAGGAAAATAATATATATTTAAGAAATTTAAACTAAATAGGTTAATAATAAGCTTTATATGAAATATAAAGTTATATTTTTGCTTATGACCAGTATAAAAAATATTTAAAAGACTTAATTGTTATACGAAAAAGCAAGTAAAAACTACAGCTTTCTAAATAAATTCTCAATTATTAACAGTAATTAAATATAAATATTTATAACACTTTTGTAATAACACTAATTGAAAAGCTCTTCGCGAACTTAATTTGTCATGTTACAAATGACAATGAGACGTCCGCCCTAATACATATTAATGGTTTTCTTAAAACGAAACTAATTAAATTTCGTAATATACAGTATTTAGAAATATGTTGGCCAAAATAAAGGAAATGATAAACGACTTTGTGATGTTGTTTTTATATAGGTATATTATATAATATACTGGTATGAGTAACACAGATTGCTTATCCGCCACTTTATATGAAAAAGAAATGTAAAAAGCCAATGTTTTTCATAATCATGCCTTAGAAATAAAACCTTAAACTAATATAACACCCACAATCACACACACACACACAGACACGTACGCACGCTACGTTACCTTAACGGAACTATTAGTATAGTATAAAGAATTATTATATACATTCTTTAATGCACTTTAACATTACAGATATTAAATTAGTAACAGTGGGCTTATTTTTTAAGAGACTTCTTCTAGCCAACCTGAGGAAGCGGGTGAAGGCAATAGAATAGAAGACAATACTATGCAATATGTGTGAAATATAGAACTAGTTATCAATATCTATACATATAATGAAAAGGTAACCGATCGCCGTCTGTACGTGGAAGATATTATATATCAATGTAATATAAACCGAAACAATGTCTTTTCATTTTTTTGTCTGTTTGTCTGTGGGTTTGTGCATGCAAATCTAAGAAACAACCGATTTCAATTTAGTTTCGTCTTTTGTATTTTTAAATAAGCTTCATTTAATATTTAGTGTTTATTTTACTTCTTTATCGGTTCATAAATAAAAAAGTTACAACAATTTAAATTATAAATTTAAGCCAAGCTTTTGTTTAAGTAAGAAAGGGGGCGGGCGGACAAACAGAATATAAGTGTTATAGTTGTGTAGTTTACGCAGGCGACAGTTTTCGGGTCGCTAGATAATATAATTTTATAAGTGCTAAGCGTAGACAAAATAAAACTTGTATAGTATTGTATACATAAATATGTCAACAAAGCCGACTTAGCGTTAGACCGTTCCAATTTGCGTAAAAGCCGCATATCTGCACAAGCTAGATTCAGAGCATTTTTTTTTATTGATCATCGATCATTTTGAACGGACCTAAGTCCGATGCCTTTTAAAGATATTGCAGTTTTCGTTTAGATCGCAAAATCGCTTGTTTTTTTTATGTTTTTACAAAAATTGTTGGTTTTTTTTATGCATGTGGGTATGTGAAAATTGAACGTACAAGTACTATAGTAAATTGGCTGTTTTAGAGTTCCGTCTTTAAAGAATATTGTATATACATAGATACATATAAGATTATGAGTCTGTCTGTCTCGAGAAAAAACTATTTTACAGTGAAGAGTTCCAAGCTTAAATACAAAAATGGTATATAAAAATCGAACGATAATTTCCTTTAATTTTCAAGTTGAAAACATTCAATTCATCCAGTATGACTATATACAAAAAATAATTATGATATATATATATATATATATATATATATATATAATCTCTTATGAATATCGTACATTGTACTTTTAAACAGCCCTTTTGCTACTAAGAACGAACTTTATGAAGACAGTACTCTAGCAAACTTAATTTGCATATACGTGCTTCTCTACAATAAAATAAATTCCTAATGCAGGTATATGTCTGTCAAGTATTGAAGATTATGTATTTAAATTCATTATTAACCTTTTTGCCTACTGGATTAAGGGCACTCTGAATACTAAGTCAAGGGTGGTCAGTTTGATTCCGGCCTGGTGTATTTTGTTGCAGATCAAATGCTTGGGTATGAATTTGTCTACTTATGCCATTTTTTCTTTACCCATATAGCAGGGAAGCAGAGAGAAGCTAGTGTCAAGACATTCCGTTCCCCAAGTTGTGTCATAATTCGTAACATTGTGTGTTCAACGGCGCTATATATTTACCTACATTTGTTTATCAGTTATAAGCCAGTTAAGGAATGTTGATATTTTATTACTTTCCTTACGATGGCAGAAAATAGTGACTAAACTCTTTTCTTTCTCCGTTCCAACAACTACCTTCCACTATTCCTTAATACCATCAGTTTACATAATATAAACCGGAAATTTATAATAGAGTTAGTTAGGTAGAGAGAGTAAGTTATAATAGAGTAATATATAATTATAATAGAGAAATAAATAATTATTTTATGTTAAGTTCTTAATCTGTGACTTCATATATACGAACTTCAAGATTCCATTAAAAATAAAATTAAAATTCTAAAAAATACTGAAAGTATGGATTATTAGACAGACAGATAATAATCTATATATACATATATCGACACCATCGAGGTGCAGTGACGGCATCTGCTTGTAAACGTAATTTTTGTGGGTTCGATTCATCTCGGAGAATAATTATTAAACACATATTAAACACGCAATGTCTCAAATTGTAAATCTCGCAAAATTACAACTTCTATCTATTCATATCTGTGATGAGGGAAAAACGAAAAGATAGAAATAAAATAATTATATATTTACTAAATATATCCAAAAATTATTCAGCTTTTTCAATACTTATTTAATTCAAACTCAATCACAATTTTACAAAAATATATATAAAAACTCACTTTGATCAACAAATAGCTTATTCCTCGCTCATATTTACCCCTTTGACCTAAATACGTAACGAAAATACTTCATTTAACAGACCAGATGACGCAGGTTCGACGTCCGGGTGAAATAGAGCATCCCTTCATCCCGCTCGGGCGTAAACAATTAAGTTACGTCACGCGTATATAGGTGTTGCTTATTAGGTCATCGCAGACATTAGATAAGTTATTTTGGTATATTTCAGTTACATAATATATAACTTAGTAGGTTATTAGTAGTTAGTTAGTATAGTATAGAAGCTAAACCTAGAATTAAATCTAAAGCCAATTTAGCGATGGATAGTAGGTCAATTCTCGTACAAAGCAATTCTATTTGTATATAGTTGTGAATTAATGAAATATTGTAAATTATTACATTTTAATACTAAATCGTAAGGAAATTATTAAATTAATTTAAATAAATATTATTAAAATAACTGGTTATTACAATATAACGTGCAGTATGTGTATGCAGAAGGTGTAGTGATGCGTCACTAGTCTATTTTTGAAAAGTTGAAAATATAAAAAAATTGACACTTGTTTTCTACTAAAATGATTCACAAAAAGTTGCGATATAAGCTTTTTTGAGATTTATATAAGAATTAATTGAGATATAAGATTACTAAGGTGCTTTTAATCTGGACATGAATGTCTCACGTCTATGCCATCCTTAGGCTTATAAGCTTATGCGTTTTGGTGCATAATTCAGGGGGCAGATAAACGGATTTGAAATTGATATTGAGGTAATATATCTAATTAGATCAATTATTACAAATATAATATGTGTATTTGTGTCTAAATATTAATACTGAATATGGCACTGGTTTAATAACTTTTCAGCAGGGCAACCTCGCTGAAATGTTATTAAACCAGAGAGGACCTAGAGTCAAAACACTCCGGTCTCCACTTTCTGAGCGAGTTGAGAGGCGGAAGTCGTCACTCATGCGATCTTTTCACCAGAGCGGAGAAACGAATAATTTACGATCAGGTAATTTATAGCATATTTTTTGTAATATATTTAACAAAAGCAAATACAAGGAGGTTTTTGTTATATTTTTGAACTTTGTATAACAGTATTAAAATTTTTGTATATAAATTAAATGTTACATTTGATTTTGTACCTCATACCTAGATATCATATTCAAGCACTTAGATCAGGGGTGAGCAACGTTTTATAGCAACGGGCCAACATCACACTTCTTTATTAGTATTTAAATAGTAATGGGGGAATATCTGCAATATAAATAAACGTTTGGAGGGCCTCGGGTTGGTCACCTCTGCTATAATTAAGCTTCTTTCCTTCACGTGTCGCTGTAAAATATAAAATATGGACCACATACAAAGCTTCAAAATATTTTGAAGGTATGGTCCATAAGAATCGAATCAAGTATCGAGACGAGACATGTTTTTGTTTATATTAATATTATAATTATATTGTATTTCAAAATAAAAAATACATGTTACGAAAGTATTATTATATTTAAAATGTTATTAATATGGGTTTAAAGTGTTATTAATATGAGATACGAGTGAACCAGTAGACGCGTATAATATGCGTTGCATAGCATAGCTTAGTTGCCTTAGCATGCGCAAAACATAGTGAGATGTGTAATTTGTTTTTAATATAGTTTTAATGTAAAATATTCACTTTCAGCACTTTTTATAATGCTGTATCTAAAATAAAATCGTAAAAAATTTCCTTTACATATTAATATTCAAATAAACATACAAAGCCATTGTATATGGTAAGTTGAATTTTGTAATCACTTTAAAATTCAACATTCTCTTAGGAAACAAGAAAAAAAAATATTACCAACTTGTTTCAAATTTGTACCAAAGTAATTAATGGAAGCGTGTTACATTTTTTACGGCCAATGTGTCAAAAGTGATAGAGATCGGGAGATAACGTCAAACAATCACAAGTTTTCATTAGCATAAAAATATTACAATAATATATGTACAGTAGCTTTAGATTTACATATAGCGAAGATAAAAAAACTTCTTAACAGAGTGACAGATAAAAAATATTCATTTAATGCAATCAAATGAATAATTAGATGCTGTTGTTGGAATAAAGAAAAAAAAGCACATATAAAAGTTGTTTTAAATACATTTAAAAGATAAAGTGTACTTTTGATTTGTTTTTAGAATACTATCATTGGATACAGGTTTGTTTGTTTTTTAAAAAAGGTAAAAATGTATTAGAATTCACTCCAAAATCACAACAGTTTTACATTTAATTTATACCTGCATCGATACAACGCATCTATAACCAAAACAAATCAGCGGCCATAAACTACCACAAGCAATTACATATGAAATAACACAGCGTTTAGTTCCGTAAAACGGACTGTCTCAAAATAAGATCACATGCATCAAGTTAAAAATAAATAATAAATATAGTTACGTCAAATAATTTTATTCAAAATAATAAGATACTAAAAACATACATTTAGAAAACGTATAAAACGGTCTCAAACGAGAAAGCTTGATGTATATTGGTTATGTTGCATTGTTTCATTGATCTTCACTTGTAGTTGTAAAAATAACTGACAAGCTCGTATTGAATTCTAGAGAATACTAGAAAAATCTATTCCTTGAAATAAAATGGAGTAATTTTCATCACAACTGTGAGTGAAATTCAATATAGAAATAAATAAATAAAAAAGAATATAAATCGTAATTTTTAATTTATACAGGCATAGTTACATATAGGCACAGTGTGTGTATAGTGGCTCTACGATTGTAGGTTGAAATTCTTTAAAATATAGGATTTTCTCTAATCAGTTCAAAAGAAGTAAAGAACGAAATAAAAATATCAGCTATTTCTTAAGAATCGTATCTACAACTATCGCATATACAATGAGACACTGTCACTGCGCCACGATGGCCTCAAAATAAAAAGATATAATGATAAATTTTACACTTCAGAATGTTCTTACGAATACCGGGAAAAATCATTATCTAAACACCATTCATCCGTTCTTAAAATATATCAAGATACAAATATGTATGTAGACCTCTCAGTACACAGCACAGTAGCAGTAATTTACATAAACAAGAAGTTTCGGCTATGCATCTTCGTGGACCGGTCGGGATGAATGATGTGGAACCACTGATTTATTGGAGTTAGACCTGTTTCTGTGTGACATACGGACAGAGTGTTTGATTTATGCGATATCATATATTACGCTATGTTTGTTCGTTATTAAAACTATTAGTATTATATTTTCTATTATTAGTAGTAGAATTTTAACGTTATAGTGGAGCAGTTGAGATGGTGTTACTCTGTATACACAATGGTTGCAGGTTCAATCTAAGCTCAGTGGAATGTTTATATTTTAGTACTTTATTATATTATTTCTACTTTCTATCTTCCATAGTTCCATATTTTCACTTTTTATCTTCTATAGTTTCTTCCATAGTGTCAGTGCGAAGGTGTAACTCAAAGCGATTTACTTTGACATACAGAAACGGCGAAAATGAAAACAGTTTCAATATAATTATTGCGACGAGTCCAACTACTCTTTTGTTTAGTTTCTAAATATAAACTATTTCTCATTTGCACTGGCACTTTCCGTTACGGGCAGGAACGTGTTTAGGGGATCGTTATTAGAATATTATGTGTCTGTTATATGACGGAAAAACTTTTGTTCTCCCTTTCCTCATTCCCGTATGGGCAGGCTTTGTTGACGGGGATCTTCCATAGTTGCAAAAAAAAACAGCTAAAATATATAATCTATGTTTTTTTTCAGGAACGTGAAAATGTCTTTACTTAGTGCTGTACTCTTAGGAAACTCGACTTTAAGTTACTGATATCTACATTTTCTTCTCACCGCAATGTATTTCTTTTTGTCACTAGAACGTGGGAATTTAAAAAAGCTTTCTAAAGCTTGAAAATATATTGCTTTCTTTAAATAACATTAATTCACGTTTCTAGCTTAATTTTAATACAGCAAACCATTTGAATATATAATCTTGGCAGACACTAAACGTGTCATTTTCCTCATAAAATCTTCACGAGTCTGGAATAGGTTTGCTAGACTCACAATAAGCAGTTGTGAGCTGTAAAGTTTTTATAGTTCTATGAGAACACCGTCATTGCTTTATATTTGTATAAGAATGAGAATTAACTGAAACAATTAATTACATGGTTTTGATTGTCAAAATTGCGACGATTTAGTAGAGATTTTATAAGAGTTATTTTCTTGAGTAAGTTCTAGGTTCGATTTAAGTTTTATTCTATCATATTTAATTTTTCAGAAAATTAATATTTTGAACCAGATTGTACGATCTGCCGCAGTGTGGCAGCTACTGACTGTATACACGATGGTGTGAGTTCGCTTCCCACTCAAAGGAACAAATATATATTTAAATTCTTTTCATTTTTCGGCTCTAGTGGCAAGACGAAGCGGGGCGTTGAGTTTCGCCAATCAACTCGAAATTAAAGCAGAAAGTCGAGAATGAAGTGTCTTGACACTACCTTTTCTCTGCCTATCCTATTGCCCTACTCTACACTATTTAATCTTTTGTTATTGGTTTTTTATAAAAAATATTGGCTTTCTGCTCCTTCTCAATACAATAGTAAAATTTCATACTCCTTAAAAGAGGCCGAAAGTCTAGAGAAAAGGAAAATTAAAAGTGTTATTGTAGACACTTTTTATATTTCTTTCCGTTTTATTTTTACTATATATATTTTAAAAGAAACAGAATCATATTATAAAAAGAATAATTTCTTTAAGTGACCGTGTGTATAATATTCGTAACGATATGTGTGGAGGAGTTTAAGAGTACTCTACGGTTATGAGTTTGATTTTATTATTAATTGGAATGAAAATATATAGGTATTCATAAATTTCAATACGTGAAATTTTATTGAAGATATGATAAAATATTTATTTCTTAATGTTATATTTTCTGAATAAAATCCAGTGACACGAATCTCCGGAATTGACTTATATATATATACTAATGTTATATTGTGTTATACAGGCCAGAGAGAAAAGGAGAATATTTAATAATCAGGTAGCACTTGTGTCTCTATCAATCTATCTATCTATCTATTAATCTATGTAAGAACGTGCCGGGACCCGTTGACAATACAATATTTTTATAAGATGAACCTGATAATCTTGCCAGGATGAGATTAACGACGATTGCTGTCCTTTTAGTTTCTTTTTTAATGGTTAGAAAGATTGCACTTCTATCCGGATCCGATGACGCCATATTTTCATATTATGAACCTAATATCCTTGCCAGGATAGGTGTTCTTTTTAGTTTTTTTCAAACTAATTTGCTGTGAACCTTACACAGCCTACTTGGAAGACTTGGTCGGTGATGGAATTCGACTAAATCGGAGAAACGAAAATATTTTATATATAATAAACGTTCCTTCAAACTTCACAGAATGTCATCGGGCAAAAATATTCCACCGGCTTATAAATAACCATTTAAATCGCTTAACCAAACTCAGGTGTAAAAGACACTAATTGTCCATATTAATTATACAAGAATAGGGCAATGAATCACCGACTATTAAGAAGGAGACCAAACTTTATACAATGCTGATTGAGCGAATGCGAGTGGCAGCAGGATTTATGAGCGTCGAACAAAAGGTTAGGCACGCCTCTGTTCCACTGAAAGCCTTAATTTCCTGAAGGATTTGGCACTTGGCTTCGATGTTATTGAATCATTGCTGTTTGTAAGATGCTTTCAAGATTTTATAGGTGATTTTGCCTTGAGGTTTTTAGTATTTGTACGTAGTGTCATAATATTTAGATTGATATACGTATATACGTATATATGTAAAAGTTAAATATTAATTTCATATATTTTTTATAATTTTATTCTGTACTCACATAGCAGGGTAGTCTTAGAAAAAGGTAATCTCAAGACACTCCGTTCTCCAATTTCCGGCCGACGTTGAGACTTTGCGTATTGAGTGGCAAAGCTCAACGCATCGCTTTGTCTTATCAGAGGGGAGAAATGAAAAATATATATATATTCATTCCCAGAAGTGAGGATTGAACCCACAAACAATCGCTTGCCAATTTTTATATTTTTTTCTACAATACTTAGTAATATGGGTTAAACAAAATAATCAAAATTGTTTTCGTTTTAAAAACAATTCAGTACCTAATGCTGCCGGAAATACAATCGAATTATTTCTTTTTGGTAGACTTTTATTTACTTGATTTCTCTTTTGCTTATAATTTGCTTTTTTACCTCCTTAATTTAATTTATTTGCTTCAAATAAATTTAAATGAATGTTTGTATCCTTTTCCAATTTCAATGAAGTTAGAAGTAATATTATATATGCGAAAGTAACTCTATGTCTGTCTGTGTGTGACGTTAACACAGTAAAACCGATTGTGATAAAATTTTATATACAAACACTTCAAGGTTTTGGGATGAACATAGGCCAATTTTTCTCAATTTTTTTTTAGTTTTTCCAGGAATTTATTTCTTTTATAAAAATGCCCCGGTAAATATGAAACAAGTAATATCTAAAAGTGATAAATTTTTGAAATTACTTATCTTGGGCGGCTTCGAAGAGGTAAGGGTTTAAATTTATATATGTTTTCTAAAAATATATTTTTCGATTTCCAAATTTCAAATATGTAATGTACGTAGTTCAAAAAATCTTCCTTTTTATTACACACACACACTCTACGATATAATATGCATTATGCATACCAGCGCTCATAAAATTATAAATATATTTCGAACTGTAACGAACTATGGTAAACCCTAAAGTAATTTTAAGATAAACCAACTTTAATGGATAAAGTCTGAACAGTTTCTAACGTAACCTAATCAACAGGACCATATTTCTTAAAAATAAAACCTAAGTTTTACCGAGCTGTAAGTTCCTAACTAATTATAATCAAAGAATTATCGGACTTTTACCAATGAAATGGGCGCATCGTTAGTTATACTGGAAAATCTTAGGATTTACCGGGGTTCAGGCTTTTACAGTAACATTTATATATAGATATATATGCGCTACGATCGTGTCAATACGATATATATGTTGAACGATTCTATCAAAACAAAAGCTGTTGGAGTTCCTTAGTAAGGTGACTAATCTTTGTTTTCCCGGATATAAGAACAGTTGAATTGAGTCTCCCGTCGATTAATCCGAAATCTGCTGAATCTAGCGGTGAATGACCTCATTAAGGCCCCAAAGACGTTGTTAGGGTACGATCATACATACAAGTTGCATGTTATATTTATTATGCCTATTATTTCTAAGATTTGACGTTTTTATTAAGTTGTATTCTAACTAAAAGGCTCTTTGTAAATAAAATTACAATACATTATGGATATCTACAACTTTTACAAAAAAAAATAAGTTTAACTTTCCAACAGTGCAATAAGATTTTGTTATATTTTACGTCTTTCAGTTATATTTTAGTAAGTAAATAAGTCGAAAGGCCGAAAAACCAAAAACTATTTGGAACTTTTTTAGAAAACGTATAAAAGTTTGTGCGTCGCGGGTTTCAAACCGGCACTTTTTAGAAATCCTCCAAGCGCTTTAACCACTAAGCTACGTCGCAATTATTATACGCTTGTTACAATTTGTCTTAAGAGAGATTTAGCTACCTAAAGATGGTTCTTAAAAATTATAAAATCACTCCGATTCTCATCTGAATTCGAGGCTTGTTGAAGGGTGGAACACAACGCTGCGCATTGTCATTCAAGAGCGGGAAAATCAAAATAATTTAACAATAATCAATCCCCCGAGTGGGGAATGAACCCACAACCATCGCGTTTACAGTAAGATAATAAAATAAGATAAGATAAAATAATGAAAAAATAATAATTTTCTTATTGGACTCGTTAATTGGAAATAATCCTTGTAAATAAAACTAAGATAGCATCCGCTTTGAAAACCGCCTAAGGATGCAAGGGGTCCAAGTGATTGATTACGAGTTCTTTCAAATATTTGTCAAAACATTTTCCGACTCAACTGCTCTTTTAATGATTACCATTAGTTATCACTTCGCTATTTTTGTTACAGTCTGTTAGCTGTCGAGATTTTCTCAAGTTGGATGATTAATTGTATAAAAGCTTACCATCAAAGCCTTAAGTCATATTAATTTGAAAAAAAAAACAGTTATAATAAATGGACAATTAAACTATTTACGTACTGCAATTAATAAATATAAATTTATTTAAATATTTCAAAATAGGTATTCACATTAAATAATTGGACTTTAAATTTGACAATATTCGTTGAAATTTTATTAAATTATTTCTGCCAGATTTTTTTTAGAACATATTGCCTTTGTGATGCAATTAAAGTCGAAATTGTGATTTAAAATGGCAAAAAATTAAAAATACTCATAACATCTACAATATATATCATATTAGGCAGCTAAATTCCTTTACCCAAGACGCATTTTTTTTTAAATGGAATCATAATATTGGGTATTTAGCAATGGAACTAAACGTCGCATTTTGTTTTATTCAATGAGTAAATTTAAATATATACATTCACACAGTGGGCACTCACAACTATCGCATACATAGTCAGAGGCTATCTCACACCTGGCCTCAAAAGCTAAAACAAACCCATAAATATACAACAGTATTATCTGAAACGTTTTAAACTAAAGCAGGATCTAATCTAAAGTTTTAAATACCCGTTATCTATAGGAACATCTGGGCAGTGATTTATTGGAGCGAGGAAAAGGACACTTCAGGCACTGAAGATTTACTACAGCTGAAAAAGTACCCACGATTGGTAGTTTTTGTTCGAGTGTAGTGTAGGTTATATATAATGGGTATGGTTGATTAACGATTTTAAGATACTAGCTTTTCTGTGACTTCGTTTGTATGATATATGGACATCTTTGAGATTTTTTTATATTCATTGTTTGACTAAATAATATAAGACAAAATGCGGCTCTGTGTTCCACCATTCATACCAAACACGCAATGTCTTAAAAGCGGACGGAAAGTGTAAATCGACTATTTGGACAACATGTTTTCTTTGACTATCCTACGGGTGACCTATGCGGCTGACTTGAAGCTGTAAGAAAATTAATTTCGACAAAGAAAAACCTTCTTTGTTATGTTTCAGTAGCTGCTACTAAAACATTTGTTAGATTCTATTAATTACTTGTAGTTTGAATGAAAAAATCACCATTGAGTTCAGCCACTCAACATGCAATGTCTTGAATTGAAGAAGTTTAGAACAGTCTCTTGACACTAGGTTGTCTCTAACTAAACTGCTATACATAAATAAGCGTAAAATCATCATAGATAAATGTATACATATGCAAGAAAAAGAACGGAGTCAAAATATATTATCAATCTTCCTTTATCTATAAGTACACTGGTATAATAAAAAAAACTGTATATATAGAAATATTTTCCACTTTAAAACAAATTCATTTTCCACCAACCGTACATCTATTTCAAGCTAGAATTAAACAATTAGTTAGAACAGAGCGCACTAAAAATCTTGAAAGCCTCTGAAATACGTCTTATTTAGTGTAGTGACACCTTAATTAAAGAAGGCACTTTTATTAGTGTTGCCTGGTACTTTACGGATTTTGCTATCTTGATATTACGATTTGAGAATAAGTTTAAAAGCTTTAATTGTTTTCTTTAAGCTTTTCTCTTATCTCTAAAATAATGTGCTTTAAGAAAGATTGAGTAGCTAGTGAATCTAGTGACTCATTTCTCCATTCTTTGGTCATTATGAAAAAAATACCTACTAAGCACACCCTTGTATTGCAATTGGGAAGTCATCTAATATAATTTTGAATTATATTTAATTTTACAAAAAAAAAGTTTAATACATAATTTGTTAAGTAATAATACGTATAAAACATGAAAAAAGAACCATAGAAAATAATCATATCATTAAGTAAAGATCGAACTCACATTCATTGTCCACAGTAGAATCACCAGTATATGAGCTACTCGCTTACAGAGAACTTAGTGTCAAAACACTCCGTTCTTCACTTTCCACCCGATTTTGGCACATTGCGTGTTGAATAGCGGAACTCAACGCCGCGCGTTGTATTATCAAAGCGGAGAAATAGAAATAATTTCAATTAAATCCTGCCTACGAGTCGATTCGAACCGACAACCAATACCGTTTGCAGTTAGACGTTGTTCCACTGTGCCCCGATGGCCTCCACAGTATATAAGGGTTGTTTATAAACCCTCCCAGTTTTATATACCTCATGGGCAATTATGACAAGTGACCATTGACCTGTACCGTCCATGGCTCGTTTGCTTTGTCCCAGTACAGTGGCAAGTGAAGATTATTCATCCGCTAAAAATAACCTCAAAGCTCTCAACTTCAAAGACTGTTAGATATATTATACGAATAGATGCGTTAAATTTCAATTTTAGTTTATACGAGTACATAGTTTATCTTTCACGTTGTATGGTGTGATGTGTGATGCATGTAAACGAGTTTTGTAGTATTTAAGTTGCAATAAAAACTAAATTTTCTATTATTTTATTTGCAACGTTTAAACTATAATGAAACTAGGTGTGAATGTCGATAATAGTTTAAAAGGGACGTGAGTGTATTTTGTGTGGTGGTCGAAATATTTTTGTCTTATCAAACATGTCACTTCTTTAATATAAATGTTGTGCCAATATATGGAATTTGAACCTACAAGTACTGTGTGTAGATTTATAATATTAAATATTGTATACAGTTTTTCGCTTTTTCCCGCATAGCAGGTAGTCAGAGAGAACCCACAACCAATCGACTCTACAGTTCGACGCTGCTGCGCGACGATGGTGTTATATTATATAAATATATATATATATATATATAATAAATTATTGTTTGTACGTACGTATTATATGTATACAAACATACTCGTAGACATAGTAGAGGAATTAAAAAATAATAAGAAATTTAAGTTTTTCCGTATCTTAGTTTTCATATGGTTTCGTGAATAAAGTTGATTGAACTACAAGCAGCTTTATTTGCAATTCGAGCAGCGTATGAATATATAAATATTTTTATTCAAAATTATAAAATTCAAAGGGTAAATCATTTTTTCTTTTTTACTATAGTACTTTTGTTTGGAGTTAATCCTTTTTATTGCAAAAATAAATTTTCAATATAAAAAGCGCTGTTTTCCCTCTTATTCACTTGTAACATACCTTCGATGTAATATTTATGTACAACTTCAATAAACTGTACAAACAAGTATATTTGTACATACAACACATATAAAATGTAACTTATTTGTATGTATTCTTTATTTTTTATCTCACCAAACGGCAAATGTTTTCTATATATCGTTGCCTCGAGTGATAATCGAACCCACAACCATTGTATTTATAGGCAGAAGCGGTCCCTCTGCGCCACGATGGCGTACTGTGAACTATTAGAATATAAGATATAGCTATGAAGTGTCTTTAAAAATTTTACGTAGGGCAAAACCAACAAAGCACTATCTTGTTAGATATCAATGAAAATATTTTATATATCGGTACCTAAAATAACCAACTAAAACTCCTAAACCAAATTGAAACGCTCAAAATCTGAGCCAGATAACTGTTTTAAACAGACTAAAATTTATACCTCTTATTTGTGTTTGTCGCGTGTGATATATAGCAGTTCGTGGGAGCTGTAATAGGTCGCCATATATTAAAGTAGCACCCTTATATAGCCTGGTTACTGAACAGCCACGTCAAATTCACAAATACCTTCTTTTGTATAATGTATTATCTGATATTTTTGGAACGAATAAATAAAATTAGAATATAATTATTTCCTCGAATGGGAATCGAACACACAATCAATCTCGTTTACTGATAGATGCTGTCTTACTGCGCGATCCATGGCTTCAATAAGAAAATGAAATTACTGAAATTTATTATAAAAGGTAGATATATAAAACTACCTAGTATTTATAAAATAAAAGATGCTGATACTTTACTACGTATCAACGGTCGAGACTTTTTTGGTATTCAACTTGGATGCAAGTATTTATTGCAATTAATTGTATTATAATTAAAAATATTCTCCTCACTTCTTACATAAATTGCATAGAAAATACATTAAAGCAGTATATTTTTTTGCTCTTGTCATAAAACACAAAAAATTCAAGAACAATATAAAGAAAGTTAGTGTTAACAACGCATAAAGTTTAATAATTAATTTAACTGTTGTCTTAAAAATTAATAATAAAAATATATGATAAAGCTGCGTTTAAGTTGTAACGTTATGTTAGATAAAGCTGACAGGTTAGGCCACAGTTTTAGAGCCTGATTAAAATCACCCGTATTTTAAGGGAAGAAGGCATACATTGTGGATTGTACCTCTTGTTGATGTTTCTTAAATGAAAGTTACTTAATTAAAGTTAAAGTACTATAGGTATATTATAGGAAAATATATTTGTATGGTGGAAATAAAATGGTTTTTGTCTAATTTTTCATAAAAATATCCGTGATCAAGGAAAATAAAATAAGTTAAACATTCGGCTATTTCTGTAATAATTATATTACAATTACAATTTGCAACACTAATTTGCCTATATTTCTATTGTATATAGAAGCTACGAAGCTGTTCAATATTTAAGGCTAGGTTAGGTGGTATAGAGTTCCCACAGTGTCATCCGTCCGTCAGTCCGTCCGGCAGTTTATCTGTCTGCGCTCGAATGATCTGCGTAAAGTACATTAACCAGCGAAAAAAAAAATGTTGTATAGATTACTTCTATTCAAGTACTCTATACAGCCTAACCTAACTAAAATATTGAATAGAAGCACAAATTTCATAGAACTTTTCATAGAGTTCACAAAAAACTAAACTGATATCGAAATTCCAAAGCTAACGTCAAAACAGTAGCATTATGTTCAATACTGACAACGTTGAATACAGTATGATGCCTCTCAATCTCTTATGCCCACTCGATGTATACAGAACAAACAATGCACGTCTAAATAAACCAGTGTATGAAAGCTTCAGAGATCTGCCTCTAATTAGAAATAGTCACCGCCTTATCCGCAATCAGTCCCAACATCCACCTTGTCCCAGTAATATAGCTTGTTTGGTGCAAGAGTTAGTAAGTTAGTCAGTAGTTAGACGAAATATTTTTATAGTGTAAGCGAATAAGCTTTATGAGGTGTTTGAATAAGCTTTGTGGGACAGTAGTTGACAGTAATCGGTGATTGTGCTTTCAATGGAGATTGATCGGTGGATTCAAGATATTATTTTATTTTTTTACATTTCTCGATAATATTTAAATTATAATAATAAAAAAGAATAATTAATAAAATAATAAAAAAATATGTAAATTATTTTAATTTATTTTCAACTTTGATAAGACACAGCGCGGCGTCGAATTTCGCGATCAATGCCTTTAAAACGAAAATGTTTGACATTGGTTCTCTATGGTTTCCTTAGATAATAAGGATTACTTTTTACGCTTTTTCCCGTAAATTAATATGTAGCCAGAGAAAAAGTAATGTCAAAATAAAACCGAGTGTTTTGACACTAGGTTCTCTCTGACTAATTTGCTATGCGGAAAAGCTGCTTTAGAACATATTTACTTGAAGACTTAATTGCTTAAGCAAATATTTAATTAGATATAATTACCGTCTCGTCACTTGCACCACGAGCTAACAGATGACGGAAAGGAAATGCGGCTGTCCAAAGATACTAGATCTCTGACTGCACATTCATCTCGTATTTCTCTTCTAGAGCACCCTAGAAGGCGGAGGCATGGCGGGTCTAATTAAACTGGTCGGTATAATCTTTGATTATCGACACGGATTTTCTTTGGGCAGCTTGTTACTTTGTATCAATTTGGTATCGATGGTCGAATATATTACATTATATACTCTTAATTTTAATAGAATTTTTAGTTGAAAACAGGTAATATGAAAATATTTTCAATTATTAGTTTAAATTTAAATATTTTCAATTATTAGTTTAAAATAAAATTTAAATTTTTAAATTTGTAAGGTTATTGAAGTCTGAATTAGAGAATTCTATTATCCACAGTTGTATTTACATTTTTATTGATTATATTGAGTGAAAAGACAACTTCAGCTTCATGTTTTTTCCCGCATAACAGGCCTAGCTTGCAGAGAGAGCCTAGTGTCAAGACTAATATCTTATTTTATATCTTAAATATTGTGACTTGAAAAGGCATCATTTACAAAAATAAATATATTTCTATGTATATTTTTACAAGAACTTATTTAATACTAATTAATTTTACTTACTTCAAGTACACATAAGTACCTACTTACGAATACAAACTAATTGCTAGTGGAAGTTGAAATTTAAAATCTAATAATAAAAAGAAACATTGTTGATGAAATGAAATGACATATAATTATATTCAGGTTTTCCTTTGTTTTAATTCCAACATACATAGTAAATACATACAATGTAAATCCTTTACTTACTGGTTGGCTGGAAGAGTTTGTTTCTAGTAATAAGGCCGCCATTGCACTTATATTGTAAGTGTGGCTATGTCAATTAGACTAAATTGTAATTTCTTGTGCAATAAAGTGTTATTATTTTTATAGTGTACAAACACTCCGTTCTCTATTACTCATCCATTTTAAGGACTTAACGAGTGTCTTAACGATACCCAGCGGCATGTTTTTGCAAGCAAAGTGGGGAAATGAAATAAGTTATGGTATACTTTCATTCTAATGGAAATCGAACCTAAGACCATGTGTACAGTAATACACTTTCTATACATCGACACGATGACGGGATTAGAATTTACGTTTATTTCAGCGTAGACTCTATTTTGTAATAATATATTGGAAACCTTCACAAAATGTCGGACGCACATATGTTTAAAATGTCGTGATATTTCTATAAAGGTCCCAAGGCGCCCAACCTACATAAAATCCTATTTGAACATCGCAGCGCTAGCTAATGCTTAACGCATTCTTCAATTTAAAATATAGTTAGAATTAAATAAATATATTTATATATAAAAAAAATATTTTTTTTAAATTATTTCCAAATGGATTAATATACATCATTATAATTTCTCGCATAGCAGGGCAGAGAAGTGGCAAGACTTCTTCAGTCCACTCCATTCTCCACTTTCCGCGCAAATTCGAAATATTGTGTGTTGAGTGGCGGAACTCAACGCCGATTAATATATTTGTTATTAAATGATAAAACTTATCATGATCAGGTAAAATTAATCTGAAATTATATCATTAACTGAAACTTGACACCATCACCACCATTTTTCCTACTGAACGTTGGCAAGTGAGAATAATTGTAGCAGGTTCATATTTTTGGTAGCAATAAAAAAAAAATTTGGTTACTAAAAAACTTAACACTCTGGTCTCTTTCCTTCCGCCTCCAAGGCATTGCGTGTTAAGTGAAGTAAACGCCGCGCTTTGTCATGTCACAGGAGTGGAGAAATGAAAATAACTTATATAATATACTAATATATAATCATTTCCCCAAGTGGGAATCAAACCCGTAACCAATCGCGTTTACAGTCAGACGCTATCACACTACGCCAGTATAGCCTCTGTACACGATTAATGAATCGAATTGACTATGCTTAAGAATAAGCCCAGAATAAACCTACAGTAATGAACCGAAAGGAGAATTTTAAAAAATGCTAGAATAATTTATACAATAAAGATCTAAAAAAAGCAAAAAACAAAAGGGGAGCTAGAATATTTTTATATAACACTCATGTTGCAAGTCTGCCGAAAATATAATGAGTTAACTTTTCCAATTATTATAGTTGGTGATAGTGGAAAAAGTGTAGCCGAGTTTGTAAATACCTTTCCTTGTGTGTTTATCTTGTGATGCCGATATTATTATAGAGTAAGAGATTACGAAAGTGGTTGTGGGTTCGATTTAGGATTAAAAATATGAAGTAAATTAAAAAATTAAACATTTAACATGTTTAATTTTTTAAAAGGTCACTAGAGACTCTAAACTAATGCCTCAGACCTAAGAGGAACCAGTACAAATAGTTTACTGTTTATATATTCATTACAGTTATTGATTGATCTTAAAACATATGTTATATATAAAAAAAAATTATACAATAAATTCACCATCCAGCGCCAGTGGTTTTTTTTTCGCCAGCTTTACGAAGGTAAAGTTGTAGAGAAAAGACTGACATATCACAAGCCTTTACAAAAAACACAGAGCAATATATACAATATACGCATCAACAATTCACTAAATTTCATAGAACAATCCCACGACAATCTAAACTACAAGTAGCTCGAGCACCCGAAAACGAATGTTAATTCGCATTTGCACTTTAAAACTACTTTACAAGATCCCCCATGAAGTTTCCCAGTTCGACAACCGGTATTAGTGCAAATTAATATTACAAACAGCGGGACTCCCGCTACAATTTATATTATAATCTATTCAATATATCTACGTACAGATGAGCTTATAACTTTTATATCTAGATAAAATAAACACTGAGATAAGGGGACAGAGTCACAATTACTGTGGGGCTTTTTTGTTGGCGAAATTGGTTGATTGTTAAGAAAAACACACGGGGTAGTGGTCGGGGTTTGTAATGCAATTAATATCACTTTGTGAGTTCGAGGGGGTCTATATTTTATTGTGCCGTCAGTGTAATGTAATTTAATTTATCGCTTGAACGTTCATTTTAAAAGGCTTTATTATTTTTAAGGCTTTTGTCGCTTGCGGACTCCCATAGTGTAATTTTTTTCAAGAAAATTTCGTTAATATTGGCAAATTTTCGACAAATACGTTATTTTGTTGATGGTTCGCGGATGCTGCAAATTATGCTACGCTTTAATTGGATAGAGCTTTATTATAAATTAATGTTTTACTAACATAAAACAACAAACAGTTTTAAGACATTGTTTTGTAATTGTAAGAAACTTCTGACACCAGATGGCGCAAATATTTAGAAATTCAAAACTCGTTAAGTATGTCTTATGAATATTAAGTTATTACATATTTTTTAATATCTTCATTGCATATATTATTAAAAAAGGCATTAATATAATATCCTCAAACAGAAAAAAACTAGCCAATATTTTTTTACACAAAGGATCGTGACGCAAGGCCGTCGTGGCGCAGCGAGGCATCGTCTGACTTCAAACGCGATAGGTTGTTGTCATACCAAACCTAGTATTTGGTATGAATGCAAAATTAACTTTCTAACATTTCATGAAATAAAAAATCACTAGCTAATGTCCAAAAACGAAGTATAATTAACAAAACATACAGAAATGAAGCGAGAAGAAGTGCGGCGTCGGAATCTAATTATTTCTGCCGCTATGACAGCCCGCACTCTGGTGCGTCCAACATGGCGGCCCAAAATGAACCACAGACGAAATAGTCAGAGAGAATGTAAAATGCACCCGTTATGTAAAAAAAAGTATACGAGTATATTCTAGCTGTACGCGGGTAAGAAAAATATTTAATCTATATTTTTGTATAAGGACGCTTAAAGTTTCTGGAAAATAGTAAACGATTTTTTTTATTAAAGGCTTCTTTGAAATTACATGCAGAAAAGGTCATTTAATTAAATAAATTATATAGTTATGTATTAGTATATGAAGTGTAGACCGATATTTTGACCTAAGTCTTATCAATGTCCTAAGTATTTATTATCTGCTATATTTTATCAAATTCCCATAATATATTTTTGTATGACTAATAAAGATAATATTATTAGAAGAATGTATAAATTTTTCGTAGGTTATATAGAGAGTGTATCCTTCACTCATGAGGGCAGTACCTGATTTTCGAAACACAATAAAAAACAAAAACACAATCTATACGTTATTTTTATATTAAGTATAATAATTTGGTAAATAATCCACAATTGTAACTATAAATATAGTATTAGTATAAATTTGTCTCGAATTCCGGCGGAAGTTGTAAAAGGTTGTAATGTATGTTTAAAACATGTTCTCCGCGATACGTAAGGTTTTGGCCTTTTCTTTATAATAAAAATTATTCGTTATTTTATGGTCATGCCCGTGCTTGCGATGTGTTTTATATATTACAATAATAATAATTAGTAATAAAATAAGTCAACACGTTATAGTTTATAGAAGAAAGGTCAGCTTCACACTTTTTTCCCGCATAGCAGGATGACAGAAAGAGCCTAGTGTTAAGACTTCATTCGCCACTCGCCGCCCGAAATCGAGACATTGTGCGCTGATTGACGAAAGAAAGGAATAACAAGAAAAGAAGATTATAAGAACAACTAAAATGCGAGATAGAAAGTGGAGAATGGAGAGGAGAGTTTTTGTCACTAGGTTGTCTATGTCTACCCCGGTATGCGGGATAACGCGTGACACCGCTAAAAAAAACTTTACATATCAGTATTTTAATATTTTTAACATTTTATAGTGTTATTCATACACTTGGGAAATTGAAAAACATATTTAAGAAAACGTATAAAAAATTTAACGCATTGGGATTTGAACTGGAGCCTCTTGGAGACCGCCCTTAAGCGCTCTAGCTGCTAAGTTATGCATTCTGAACTGAATCGAATTCATCTCAGTTCAGAACGCATAAACGCTTCGACGGTTTCCAAGAGGCGCGGGTTCAAATCCCGCTGCGTTCAATATTTTTATACGTTTTCTAAAAATATGGTTTTCAACACCATTTCAAATTACAACCAATTTAAAGAAAATAATATTCAATTAAGAATTGCACGCTCTATGCACACTAAGTCTATGGAGCGCGATGTCAACACAATATTATGAAGCGACACAAACGTCCAACGACGGTAAGCCTTCGTTCTCTTATTTATATTTAGACAAGAAATGTAGCACCAGGAAATTAATTTTCATTTTTTTCCGTGAATATTGTCTGAATTTTTCTACGACGTGCTGGTATTTTATATATTCAGAAATTCTTCACGAAAATATGGCTAATGGTAATATCACTGTGACATGTATATTGTATAATGGTAAAATTTTATTTAATAAATACTTTTAGTATGAAACAATTTCTTGATGTATATATATTTATATTTTCGTATTTATTACAATTTAGTTTTAAATCCAGTTAAGTTTTTTTTATACATTCTTTCTTTAAGTCAATTTTATACATTCAAAAACATAAAATGTGACTTCTAATACGACAAATACAATAAATTTAAGAAAAATAAAACTTGTAGTATGATTTTTTTTAAATTGACAGTTGGTTTATTAAAATAAATCCAATTTTAACAATCCGTTTTTGTCCTCATACAGTTCGGATATATGAGGAATGAAGAAAAGCTGTGAAAACACTATAAATAGACTGAAGTTACATATACCGTATATATACTGGAGAAACCTTAACATAAAGAAGTACTTTAAAAAAATTAAACAAGCGACCCAAAAACCTATAATGTAAATATGTATCCAAGTACATTTTTCATAACACTTGTCTGCCTTCATCGAGCGTTTAAACACCGGCGAAGTCACTCAATATGCCCCCGTTACCATTAATATGTATAAGCGTCACTACCTATCGCCTTAACTTGCTTTATAATGAATTTATAATGTATGGCAGAGAATGAGTTAAATAAAGTATGGCTCAGTAAACATCATGTGTGCATTAGATTACATTGTACATCGTTTTTAGATTGTAACTAAAGAAGATGCAGTATTAAATATATAATTCAAGACTTTAATGTATCTCTATTAGCACCTATAGCAAAAGTCTCGACTTAATCGCGTAATTGAACCTTGATTTAGAATTTTAAATTCACAAGCTTCTTGAAACAAAACAAAATGAAATAACAGGTTATCCAAAAAAATAGATTTAATTTAAAAATTCACCGTTAACTTGCAAATTGAATTGTCTTGCCGAAAAAACCTTTCGAATGAGATGTTTCTAGACAGTGCCTAACAAAACTCGTTTGTAAGCGAGGCACGGCCAAATATTTGTTAACATTCAGAAATGGGAACAACAGGGTATTTGTATCTTCAGGTTAATGCCGTTACATTAGTATTCCGTCCGCCGTTCATTTGGTTCGAAATCTAGGGAAGATGGATCGTCGAATTAGGTTTAAATTTTTAACTTTAGTAAAATTTCAAACTATGGTAAAATTTTCAACCAGCAATCAGCTGTTTTAACAAACTTATATTTTTCCCCCCCGCATAAGCTGAATGAACCTAGTGTCAAGACACTCCGTTCTCCACTTTCCGCCTAAATCCAAGACATAGAGTGTTGACTTGCGAAACTCAATGCCATACTTTCTCTTGTCATCAGATCGAAGAAATAAAAATAATTTAAATATAATCTTTCCCTTGAGTGGGAATTGAACGCACAATCATTGCATATACATTATAGCCATATAACTTTTTATATAATATTTCATTTTCAGAATGTCAATGATACAAAATTTCATTATTGATACAAACTGTTTTTTTTTTCAAATACGTAGCGTGTCTTATATAATAAACACAATTAAGAGTGTTTGATATATATATTATTTACATTATTATAAAAAATATTGTCTTTCTGCACTTCTCCTCCATATAAATTTCAACTATGTCAAATTTTATACTCGTCGGCTCGCATAAGTTTCGTAAAATGTAATCCAAAGTTGTTCAAGGATGAGTATAACGAAATATCCAAAGAAGACTTTATTTTATATATTATAACAAATGCTCATTGAAAATAAAAAAAAATAAAGTAGAAAATACCTATATAAATAAAATAATAAAAAAACTCATAAAAAAATAAAGTAACTATCCAAAACATTGTAAAAAATCCCACACACCCAATTATAGCGACAGATGTATTGTATTTTATGATGAACGATCTAACAACTAAGTAAACCAATGAGGATCACTTAAACCAAGGTGTAACACTGAATGAGGGCTGAACGTCCATTAGTAGACTGCATTTTACCAACTAATTATAGGGGGTGAGATTTAAGGGAGACCGGGAATTTTGCTTTGTGCCGTATAAAATGCATTAGCATTGGTGTACTATTACAGTACATAGACAGGAGTTGTTTGATACGACTGTAAGTTTTTGTTATATAACATAAAAGATATAAAAAATATCTAAAATGAATTTAAGAAACAAGTATATATCATACGTTTTTTGTCTTGAAACGTCTGTCTTATTTTCAGGGCAGCAAAAATTTAAGGTAATTTCATTAAGGTTCTAACTCAAAAAATTTAGGCGCCCAGAAGCCAAAGAAATACCTTAATATCCCATGGATGATAATTAATTTTATAGCAATCGTGTTTTGTTGAAATATATTTGTAGTAAGTTTTCATGAAGTTTTTATTTGTTACCGTATCAAATACATATAATTAGCATTAGTGTAGTGTTACAGTATATAATTAGGCTTAGTTTGATAGAACTGTATGTAGGTTTTTGTTATGTAATTTGAAAGATATGGTACAAAGTGATAGGTTCTTCAAATTTTAAATGAATAAGAGAACTTTATATTTAATATATTTTTTTCTCCAAGCACCTCTCATATATTAAGAGTAAGCAGCATAAATTAAGCGGTCAGGCATTTTCTTTACTCGTATAATTCTAAATATAATCGATTCTTTTCAATTAAGAAATTAAAAATCTACTATTTTAACAAAAATATACCAAAATAGAATTGTATAACATTTTCCATTACATACTTTGTACATATAAACCTCCAACAAACAAAAGCCAAATGAACCTTTAAAGCAGTACAAAGTACAAACTTATTTAATAAAACCAGCCCTTCGCATACTCGAATAGTGTTCATTCTGAAGAATTAAATTAACGACTGCTTTCACTTGACTTACGATTACCAAAGTATTGACGTGTGACGAATATAATTTATTAAGTCATATAAATTTATTATAGCAATTTTTGAGCGAAATTTAGTACAAAAACTGTGACAAAACGTGAAAGAAATTTTGCTTTAATAACGTTGGTTATATATTTTTTCTTTTTTCTATGTTTTTATATATAGATCAAGTTAGCTTTTTATATATTATAAGAACAAAATAAGTTTTTGTTGTATTAAGTTTGATAGCTGTAGTCGAAGTTGAAACCTAAACCACTATTATATGGTGAAACATAACACCGGGTCTTACTAAATGACATGATAAACTTCTATATAGAAAAACATATTTAGAAAACGTATAAAAATCAATCCGCAACGTTTAAAATTTTTATACGTTTTCTAAATATGTTTTTCAATTTGCTAAGTGTGTGATTAAAACTTCAAAAATGTTAAAAAACATATGTATATTTAAAAAATTTAATAAGAAGCTGTAGAGGAATGTATTATCTATACAAATTAGCTATACAAAATAATTATAACATTGAACTACCACTGACCAAGTCCCAAAAGACCATAGGAAAATAATTGCAATCCTCTTCCAGTCGAAATGCTTATCAAAGTCAAAGGTCATTTGATAAAACCAATAAGCCTAAATAAACAAACCCTTATTTGATTACTGAACAATCACTTTAAATAAGCAAGTATTGCTAAGTTATTTTAGTGTTGTTTTTAGTAAAACCTAACTAGTAATTTAGGAATTTGTAATTTTGACTCTAGTCTAAAGGGATCTTAGAAACACTTGTTATTTATTCAAATAAATAGAATTGGAGTGTCTGTTTGTTATATTAATATAGCTGCTCTGAACTAAATGCATATGTATGTATACATATACACATATACCAAAATATTGTTTTTTTATAGGTAATTGCTGTATGTCTGTCTGTTTGTTCCGGCTAATTTCTAGAACGGCTTAAATTTTTGATTTTAACGGGACCTCCAGTGACAGATTGCTGGTGTAATAAGGAGTAACTTAGGCTATTTTTATTTTAGAATTCCACGCAGATGAAGTCGCGGACACTGCTAGTCTAGAAAAAACTAAGTTACTGGCAGTCTTTCATTATTCTATTTTAAAAGCAATGAGAAGCTTTTTAAAAACATGTATAGCGAAAAGATAATTGATGTTACAAAAACCTTTTTAAACATCATTTTATCTTAGAAAATTGTATACTTTATGGCGTAAGAGAAAATCGTATAATATTATCATTGGAAAAATATTAGAAGTTTTTAACAGTGTTCTTTTTATTGTCAAAAGAAGGCAAAGAAGCTGAAGGTTTGGTGGTAAATTACGTTCGTACATGGACATCTACTACAACAGCGGAGTTCTCGATGCATTCAGCCTTCTTTATGTATGAATGTCTCTAATTTAGCATCGTGTGGTATTTCTTTTTTAGCTGTATTTTAATCAAAAGATATAATTTTAACAGATTTATGCAAGAATAAAAAAATTAAATATGTTAATTTTCTTTTTATATATTTTTTTACTGAATCAACTATATATTGTACAATGTAGTTAGGTAACGTTTAATAATCGTATGATTTGTGTATAAACACTTGAGAACTCAAAATCGAACACCATCGTGGAGTTGTAGAACAGCTGACTGTAAACGCTAATGATTGTGACTTCGATTTCCAATCGCAAGAAATTAATATAATTAGCAGAAATTAATTTAATGCGTATTGCATTCAATACGCATTAAAGTGTATAACGGAGTATTTTAACAAAAACTTCCCTGCAAGGAGGAAAAAATGTAATTATTTTTTATGTAAAATAAAAAAAAAACATTTTTCTAGGTTCAAGACCAATCAAAACTAGTAATAAGCTGTAATCCGCTAAAGCATGTGGCATCTGTCCCGCACTGAACTTGATTAATGAATGGCCACCCTATCAGATTGTTACAAGCGGGGTTGAACTCCCACTTGATGTCGGTTTTCAAATTTCCTTAATTATAAAGCATCGTTTTGACACCCCAGCTTTGGGATTGACTTCGTTAGCAGAATGGACGTAATTTCTCTAAGCAAACCGTATTCTGTAAGTGACGTATATTCGTCACCTCTAATTGTACGTTCTGCCTAAATAAACTCTTATTGACTGTTCGAAATAGATTCACAAATCAAATGTATACAGCAATTATTGGAATCTATTGAAGATTAAATGTCAAGGTTGAAGGATTTGGCTTAGAATTAATGATTTGCTTAGTTTGGTATTATAGCATAGCATTTATATGCAGTAATAATAACAATATAGGAAATAAGACAAGATTACATTTTTAGCTTCATATATATATTAAGGAAACATATTTATTATGTTTTTAGGTAACATTCCAACGAAAACGCACCCGATTACAACCTACATACAGTAAGATACACAACTGCGCTTAACTAACCTAAAATAAAAACCTAAACTTTGAAAAAGATATATTTAGTTTTAACGCGCGGGATTTGAACCCTCTTGAAAACTGTTCAAATTTCAAATTTTTACACGTTATCTAAATATGGTTTTTTAAATTTCCTTAGTGTGCGAATAACACTTTAAAAAATGTTCTTCAAAATGTTCCATCTTTTGCAGAGGTATTGCCTGTTAAGTGGCAGAATTCAACTCCACACTTTGTCTTACCAAAAGAGAGAAGTGAAAATAGTTTCAACATACAATCAATACCTTAAATAGAGGGAATCGAACCCACTACAATCGCGTTTACAGTCAGACGCTGTCCAAAGCGTCACTACGGTTTCGAAATCATTAACTACAGTTATAGCATGATCGCCGAAACTCCTGATTTATGTGTCTATGCAGTTTTACTCCAGCTAATGTGATTGTAACCAGTATTCTGTAATCACCGCCTTCGCATGTGCTCCCTCCAGCCCCAATCCCAGATTAATTGTTTTAACGATGTCGCTTATGGGAGTTTGATTAAAAATAAAATGGTGTGAAATGTAAGCTCTTAATTTTACACCATTTTTATTTGAAATGGGGTTCTATTGTTTTAATGTATATGAGTATTTGTAGCGTTTCAGTTTCAAGTCAGAAATAAATTTTCCAATTTTATTTTTTTATTTTATAGGCAAGGCAAACGAGCGTTCGGGTAACTTGATGGTAAGTGATCACCGCCGCCCACGACCCCGTGTAACATAGGAGAGCTACAGGGAACTACAATTGTCATTTCTCTGCTCCACGACGGCCTCATTTTCTCTTTTATAATAAAAAATAAGTTTAGAGAAATTTATATTTAAATATAAATATATCATTACTTTAGGAGCTTCGTGGTTGTTAATATCTATAAACTTTTATATAATTTAAGCAATTCTGCCAACAAAAAAATTAAACAAAACTTACTACTAAGTTAACCAACAAAATAAAATCACAACATTCAAACGAAAACAAAATGGCGACACAGGAAGTGTCAACCGGATATTGGTTGCATCGAATATTCTATTTTATATCTACGTTAATTATCTTTTGAACACGCTCCATTGCATTTATTCTTGTTTTTGTTATATTTTTGCTGTTGCAGGTTGGTTGGTTGATTTATTTCATTCGTGTAGCGCAAATATGTGGTGTAAATTGAATTTGCACTTAGCTAACGTAATGGTGTATAGAAGTAGGAACGGGACTGTATGAGAAAACGCGACATTGTGAAGTAAATAATTACAAAGTAACTAAATTGTATTCTAACATCGTTGTTAAATGGTTCTTACAGAAAAGCTTATGGTTCAATCTATCGAACTTATAAGCTCTGAAAAAGTATTCATTTTCAGAGCCCCACTGCGCCACAATGGTTACTGAGGCTCCTCTGTAATCATAGTCTAAAATCATCAGCAACTACTTGTCTATTACTAACTACGTACATCTGCAATACCAGTTTTCGTTACCACCCACGTAAACCCGCATGTATGCAACGGGTCCAAGCCACAACATACATTTTATAGCTTCTTACTGGTGTCAAGTTTCTGTACACTTGTTTTTTCCGTTACTGTAACGAATTTATTTATTGTTATAATAATAATAATATTGAAAGCGATCGTTTTAGATTGTGGGTTCGATATTCACACGGAACAGTTCCATTTTTTCATCACCCTGGTAGAACAAAGCACGGCGTTGAGTTCTGCCACTCAATATTTCATATTTCGAATTCGGGCGACGAACGGAGTTAATTTACACTATGTTCTTTCGAAAGCGAAAGATGCAAACACACAAATAAAAATCTTGACCTTAATGAAATTTTATATATATATATATATATATTGAATTATAGACATATTATATTGACAGCAAGTATTCTCACGACTTTTCTCGCATAGGGTAGCCTAGTGTCAAGACATTCCGTCCACGATTCGAAATCAAGGCATTACGTGCAAGCGATAAAGCGTGAAGCGGGTAGATACGTTATTGTTTCTCATATTATTTCATGTACCTTATATAGTTTCATATAACTTACATCAAAACAGTTATTTAACGCACTCCTTTATTATTATAACTAATAGCTAAAATGAAATGTTAATTATAATATACAATATTATATACGTTTGAACAATTTATAGCAAATTAGAATTGCTTTGACGAGCACACCGCAACTTCGTTAGGTGGAGATCACTGTACTGTAATATATTGCCTTGTATTAATGTTGACATTCTTAATCCATACATATTCATATCGAATGTGGTATGTATGATTGTATATACGTCTGTTTATTAAGTTTGTTTCAATACAATTTAAATTATTTTCATTTCACCGCTCTGGTACCTAAGATAAAGGGGAGATAGGAGTGTTTTGACACTAGGTTTGACACACCCGGCTACGCGGGAAAAGGCGTGAAGCTAGCTGCTTTTGTAAAATAACTTTCTTATTTCTAACATTGCTTCTAATTTTTCATTAATTTCCCAGCTTTCATTATTGCACTTTGTTTAAAAACGGGAATATCAGTTCTAAATGTAATTTTTCGCACCAGTGAGATTTGCAACTACAACCTCTGCATCTAATCAAAAATCTAAACTGCTACTGTTATAGGAAAACTTGTAGGGTATCTTATTAAAGTATGCCTATTGAACCTTCTATATATTTTATATCGGTCTTTATTAGAATTTATACAAAGTACTTTGTATATAATATATATAAATAGGAAAAGAATGGAAATTAAAAAAGCTTATTTCTTAAATAATTAATTAAATTTCATACGTAAACTTTTCGTTGAAACATAGTCAAATGCTAAAACTAGCTAGTCGCAGCCTTCCATTATTATAGCTGTATGTATTCTATTAATGATCGTATAATACAATTCTAATGTGCAGTTCATATGAACACATGTGACACTAATCTTTAGGCCATATGCGAATCGAATTGCTACGTTAACCGAAAGTCTGTTAGTGCCTTTACATCCAAAAGTGCCTTAACAGTTTGTATTTAAGTCGACTATAGCTTGGCCCGTGGAAAGGGAATAGTCATCAAATAATTAGATATTAAACGCACCTTATGGGAACAATGTGTACATAATATATTGATGTTGATTTGTGTTTATTGTTTCATAGCGAGAAATAAGCTTGAAATTTATTTCTGGGAGATTCTTTTTAGTCGAAATTTCCTGTCAAAGTGAAATTTACTATTTTCGAGTATAACTTGAAGTTCAAACCGCACAGTAGTTTTTTAAATTACAACTCTAGGTAAAGTTACGTCTATACAGTATTTTATTGATATCGCCATTTTATTCATACATTAAAAGAGTAATCATAATTTGAAAATAAAGTTTGTATTAAAGTAAATTTATTTATTCTGTAAATACTTGAAGAGTGTTCAAACCTACAGTCTACGTTAGATACGTCTTAATGTACCAAGAATATTATAGGTAATATTCGATATAAGGTTGAAAATAGTTGAAAAAGTGATATGTACTTGACTTTATTTCACATATTTTGTGTACACAAAATGTCATACACAATCATAAATTTACACCAAAAAAAACCACAAATAACATAAAAACACGAAAAGACATTCAAAATTTCCATAGCGTTTACACTGGCATTAAAGTAAGGTGAGATTTATGGAGTCGATACATCGAGCCATTTCCGGTGTACGCAGAACGGAAATCTGACTTCGACACATAGCGGTTGTACGCAAAATGTACTTTACATTTATTTCGCTAAATATAATTAGTTGCTTCGACCTAAATATGTGACTGAAACTAAATTAAAATAATTTTTGTTGAGAATTGTTAAAATTATAGTAAATATATCTTTTTTAATTCTCTACTGCTAGCTTCATTCTTTTTCCTGCATAGCAGATTAATCATAGAGAATCTAGTGTCAAGACACTCCATTATAAATCACTTATTAAATAAGTCATTCTGTAATTCAATATGGAGAATATTGATATTTCAAACCACAGAGACGTATAACTTTGAATTCGAACCCGGTACATGACTTAAGTTCAGACATACCATATTGGCGTCCACAAACAAACATCTTGTTTCATATAGCTCACGAAAGAGCACTGGCTCTTGCGTTAGACGTTTTATCACAGCTGTAAAGTTTAACCCTTGTAAATAAAGATTTTAATTCAAATTTATATACATATTAAGATCTTAGAATACTTCAAAGTGCCTTAAAGTAATCCCCCTTTCATGCATTTCATCACGAAATCGTAAAAAGCGTTTGACTATTTAAAGGGGTTAATTGAACATGTATTCATACTATCTACCCGCACGCAGCTTCGCTCGCGTGAACTGTAGCCGTTTGGTATTTTAGGCGGCCTTTTCGAAAAACAATTCAATTTCTGGATATAAAAATAATGGGCTCAGCGGTTTGGCCGTGATGATGTCACAGACAGATAGACAGAGTTACTGTTGCATTTATAATATTAGAATGGATTATAATGTTTTATTAGTTGCATAAATTTTTAGCTTTAAACTCTTTAGCACATCTTTTGCAAATATAACAAAAAAAAAATTGCCATAACAATCTCTGTACTAAGACCTAGTGAGGCAATAATTTGCTCATCAATTTTTTCCAAATAGATATTGGTTGTTGAACACTGCAATACTGTACTTGTTTCAATAACATATTAAACAATGTTACAGCAGTTTCGCTTAAAAAACTTGATAATTAACTAGACAAAACTCTTAAAAAAAAACCAGTTCTTTTTTAAAAATTGTTAAAAGTAATTTAATTACAAAATTTTAACGTAATTCCGGATGAGGATTGGATTTACATCCATCGCTGTTACACTGTCCCACCATGACTTAAATACCATACAATACTAATAGTATAAATGCGATAGTAAGTCTGTATGTGACGTCATCACGACCAAACCACTGAATCGACTGTGATGAAATGTTATATAGAGAGAGAGTGGCTTTTTCTCCCCTTTTTTTTCAAGAATTACATTGTTTTACGATAAGGCCGCCGAAAATACGAAACAGCTATAGTTCAAGCAGACGAAGTCGCGAGCGGATCAATAGTAGTTCTATATTTATGATATAATCGAGAAGCTGGCTATCGTTAAATCCCCCACCTGATAGAGTAAATATATAAAATCTATCATCTATCTGTTCAAGAAGACATTTGGAAAAAATATAAAAATTTGAACGCTGCAGGATTTGAAGCCGTGCGTTCTACATCCAGCTACGTCGAAATTCTTACACGCTTAATACAACTTATATTCGTACTTATAGCATCTCTGTAGAGAGATTTTAACAAATTTCTGCTACCCAAAGATTATTCTACGAACAATCGTTTTGGCAAGAGAGAATGCTATTTATTAAATATTTTTTATCATTTTTTAAAGTGTTAATCGTACACTTAGGTAATTGAAAAGGACATATTTAGAAAACACTTCAAAAAAATAATATTTAGTTTTAAAAAAAGACATATTTAGAAAACGTATAAAAATTTGAAGGCAGCGGGATTTGAACCCGCGCCTCTTGAAAACCGTTCAAGCGCTCTGACCGCTAAGCCATGCGTCCCACTTAAAGCTACGTTGAAATTCTTATACGCTTATTATAACTTATATTTCTTGTTAGCATCTCTGTAGAGAGATTTTTACAAATTTCTGCTACCCAAAGATTATTCTACGAACAATCGTCTGGCAAGAGAGAATGCTATTTATTAAATATATATTTTGTTAACATTTTTTAAAGTGTTATTCCCATACTTAGGAAATTGAAAAATACATATTTAGAAAACGTATAAAAAATTTTTTCTGCGTTCAAATTTTATATAACACTTTAAAAAATGTTAACAAAATAAATATTTAGTTTTGTTAATAAATGTCGTATCTGTTCATAGACGTTTTGCAAAAAAATATATAAATTTTTTAGTACTTAAAATTAAACGTCAAAAAGATATCACGTAAACGAACAACAATACACCCGTATTGTAAGTCAATATGTGTACTGAAGATATAAAAATGCAACGGTGTTTTCCTTTCTTTCCTCATTTAATCTCCGCTGGACTTGTATGGCTGAAGTGACTTGATTTAGCTTTTATGAGATTAATCTTGTTATGAAAAGAATATATTTTTACTTTATTTAAATATATATATATATATATATATATATATATTTAATATTGTTTTAATTTTGTTGTAATTAAGAACATAACAGAAAATATATATATAGAATTTTAAATTTAAAGAGACCGCGGTTGGTTGTCTGAGTGTAAACTCGATTGGTTATGATGCCAATAGCCACTCAGAGAAGTTATTATATTTAAATTATTTTCATTCAAGGACTCTGGTAAAACAAAGCGCGGCGTTGGGTTCCGCTACGCAACACGCAACTCCTCGAATTCGGGTGGAAATTGAAAAACAAAACAAAATGTCTTGACACTAGATCTTGTCTTGAAAATAAAGTTTTCAATAAGATGTTGTTGAAAGGTTTTATTCATTGTCGTTTATCTCTGAAAACAAGCTAAGTTAAAAAAAGTAATTTTACAAGTTGTATTACCCGCGGATAAATCCCGCGCGGACGGCTTCCAACAAGCGCGGGTTCGAATTCCGTTGCGCTCAAATTGTTATACATTTTCTAAAAAACAATTTTCTATTTTCTAAGTGTGTGAATAACACTTTAAAATGTAAAACATATTTAAATAAAACTCCAGATTCGTTTGTTACGAGTAACCATGCACACGGTTGGTTGCAGGTTCAAATCGAAATCGGGAGTATTTATGTGCAAAGAGTTTACCTTTCCTTGGTCTAATAACACGAAAGTTTAAAAGCAATATAATAGTTTGAAAGTAGTAGGTTTAGAATTTAGAACCGTCGCCTCTTGGAGATCGCCACTAGTGAATTAAGCTATACGCTCCTATCGAGTTAAGCACTTCAATATCTTAGAACAATAATTTAGAAAAACATATAAAAATATAACGAATAAACGAAGTTCGAATTATACTGTAGTAGAAATATGGACACAAATTAACATTTGTTTTCGCCACTTTTTGAACCTCGTAATAACAACTACAAAGGGCACTTTACGAATCTCGCAGCAATGTAGTTCAAAGGGAAAAAAAAAGTTTTCAAAATAACGTTTAGTATGTTATTACAAAATATCAAATTACTATCAAAAATCTCACAAATAGTAAGTAAATCTATAGAAAATTTCAAATTAAAAGGTAAGAAATGAAATTTTGCACAACCAAAGCGAGATGAACCGGAAATTACATCAAATAACGCTTGTCACATGAGCATATAAAAAAAAACGTAAATATACATCTGTGTATGACGTGTATACTTTGTAAGGAAATTAAATGTCTCGTATGAAGACAAGGCAGGCCTACAATATTACGACAACCATTTATTTTGATGGCGGTAAGAGATTCAATGAAATATTATTTAAACATTCCTAAGTTATGTATTTTTTCATATGGCTTTTCATATTATCTAGATAATTTCATAATATTTCTGTTTTTTTTTATATACTTAACAAACAAAACAAAAAAAAACCTTTTTGAATAATGTCAATAATTATTTACAAGTACGCGTTAATGAAGTGTATGTACAAAAACATAATGTGTGCCATTTTTTTTTAATGTAATATATGATATGTTTCGATACCATTATTTCCAAAAATATCTTGAACTATGTCAAATTTCATATCTCGCTTCTCACATTTTCCTTTCCTACAAATATCAATTTTATTATTTTTCACGCTATATTCCGTATAGCACAGAATAGGCAGAGAAAATTTATACTAGAGACACTCTTGCTGTTGTCCATTTTCCGCCCAAATCCGAGACATTGCGTGTTGAGTGGCAAAACTCATCACCGCGTTTTGTCTTATCACCAGAAGATGAATGATAAAAACCATTTCTCAACCAAGTAGGAACCGACCTACAACCATCGCGTATGCAATCAGTCGCTGTCACATGTATCTTAAGTATTTTTGAACAAAAACAAAGTAAAAGCTTATAAAAGTTTAGATACTCAATATTGTTAAATTTCTCGGTCATTAATAATTAATAATAATTCATTCATTCAAACGCCAGTTTCTATTGACAAATATTGTATGACAAACATTTACTAAATCCAAGTAATTCATTTTATTATTCAAACACAGCTTGGGTTTTAATAATGTTCTATTGTTCTAAGCCTCAGTGAATTTCTATGATTGATGACTTTTTATTAGAAATAATAATAGATCTGATTCCTTTGTTAAAATAAAGGGTATTATTATTATTATTATGGAGGAAGAAAATAGGGATGTATTATTAAAAAATAATTAATATGAAGCGATAAGATAGAAACATCGTGTGGCATTTGGTGTATTTAATGTACATGCATGCATACTTACATACATACATAAATACATACATGTAAGGATGTATAACTTGTTAATAGCTGCAAACACGACAAAACATCTAAATACATGTTTTACTTTTAAACCTGACTAATTGAGTCAGGGTTTTCTTTAAATATTTGCAATACAAATCAAATTCAAAGGTATATTTTAAAACAAGAAAAAAACATGAGAAGACAGGATTTTTAACCTTTATGCACTTACTTATACAATGGAAGCGATTAAATTACAGGAGCAAAAGATGTGATTGATCACATTTAAAGTTTAACATTGAACCTAAAAATTAAACTGTCATAATATTATGACGGCAATTGACATTGAGACATTGAGATTGACTTAAACGTTAAAATTGAATTTCGGTTTACTCGTAAATGACAGTTTCGACAAGACTTTCATTATATAAATTAAAGTAACCCCACATTATTCTGTTGTATTTTCTAATTAAAATTGTATGGATGATTATGATTATAAGAAATATTATAATCATAACAATGTATGGTTTTGTTTTTAGCTTCACGGTTTTGCCGTATAGCAGGATAGGCAGTGAGAACCTAATGTCATGAAACTTCCTTCTCCATTTTTCGGACTAATCCGAAATACTGTGGCGAAATTCCGGAATATTGCATGTTAGGTGACGGCACGCTGCGCTTTGGACCAAGATAGAATCGAATCCACAACCATACCATATAGCGACATACGCTGTCCTACTGCAATACTAACAGTTTATACAAGTATTTAGATAAATATCTTATATTTGAAAAACCAATGGTCACTAACTATTTAAAGTAAACTCTTTAAATGCTTCTATCAAAATAGGACTTGGTGTTGCTACCAATACTAGTCGAATTTTGACGTGGAAGCATCAATCATACCCAATGTCTCCCATGATTTATCTTCTAACCCGTATATTAAAGGGAAAACGAATTTACAGGTTTCCACTCACGCGAACTTCCCTAGAAGCTCGCGCTAAAATACGCCTTACAATGTGCTCCGAAATACTAAAATAGCTTGGACGTTTATAAAAGTTTTATATTGTTCAGAGGAAAATCCGGTGGCTTGTGCCCGAATAATTCATGTTACGATACGTTGAAAAAAAAAATGTTTTTGTTATGTTTATTAAGGTTTCTCAGGGATTAGTTGACGTCGGACTGACAGTAGATTTTGTGCTCAAATCTCTGAACAAAGGCGTTGGTAATTTCATTTAAAAAACCCGCAATCGCGTCAAGTTCTGCACGAAGTTAAGATGTAAGTTTGTAAGTTTCATGTTTGTCAGTTTGAACGTGTTGTAAGCGTAAGTAGGGTTGACTGTTTATTTTTATGATAAATCAGTTCAAGTGACGATGGTAATCTGTTAAACTAAATAAGAATTTTTATGAATATCTTCGAAAATATTGAAAGGGGTTTTTTTTATATTTTCGAGATTTCACTAAATGATAATGTTCCTAATAAAAAATGTAAATCTGTGAATATTTCGAATATATATAGTTTTTTATACCGTTCAATAAATATAAAACATTCCCAATAATGGACACTTAAGTTTTCTTCAAATACTAACACTGCCATGTATATAAAATATTGTATATTTATATATGTGTAGTATAATAATGTATAATAGTCTAATATGTGATAATAGTGTATGTGTACCGTTATTAATAAAGCAACTGAAATATTTTGGAGTCTTTTAGGATTGCTTCTGACTATTAATAGTTATTTCTCAGTTTTTAGTTAGTTGAGTAACAGACAAAAAACAGCAGGCAAAAAATAATCTTTAAACAAATATTATAAAAGTATATAATAAAACAGTCAGCAGACAAAGGCACCAAAACGGCGCAGACATCTAAAAAAGTTGAAAAATCTGAAACCGCTAAAACAAAACAATAATCTGGTTTATTCATTTATGCGCCACCCGTACCATTTCCGTTAAGGGATAGACGCAAAAACGAAACAATAGAAATCTAAATTGAACTCCGATCCGTGACAGCGTGGCCACAGTTCAGAGGCATTTATTGGACTATCAATCAAATTCGTCTGCACTAAACATTCATCTTCCCCTTAAATTGTAGGGGGCCGCTATCATTTATTCAAATTCAGTGATCGAGATGATTGTGTGACAGACGAAGACTACTACAATACTTTTGTTGGTGATAATTAATATAAATATAATTTAAATGGTCTCTTACTTTAATATATTGATGAATTGTCTGTCATGTCTCGGCCTTTGCGGAGTAGACAGAGAGAATTAAATGAAGTTATTCCGTTCTATCATTTCCGCCAACTAATTATGTGGCTCAAAAGAATCAAGTTCAGACACTCCCAAATAAGTGTCTTGATGTCAAGACACTCCGTTCTCCACTTAAAGTATGTACTTGAAATGAAATCTTAGTAAGAATAATTTTCTTAGAAAACTAGACATTATCTACTTGCATCGGTAAAAGTAATAATTCAATATCATTGAACAAATATAACATATTTAGAAAACGTATGAAAATTTGAACGCAGCGGGATTTGACCGCTAAGCCATGCGTTCTACATCCAGCTACGTTGAAATTCTTATACGCTTATTACAACTTTTATTTGATGTTAGCATCTCTGTAGAGAGATTTTAACAAATTTCTGCTACCTAAAGATTATTCTACGAACAATCGTCTGGCAAGAGAGAATGCTATTTATAAATGAAGAGGCTTTCAAGAGTCGCGGGTTCAAATCCCGCTGCGTTCAAATTTTTATACGTTTTCTAAATATGTCTTTTTCAATTTCCCTAGTGTGGGAATAACACTTTAAAAAATGTTAACAAAAAATATAACGAAAGCAGACACAAAACACATTTTCCTGCAAATTTGATATCAATATGACGTGAAGGCATTTGTTTGTGTCATAAAATTGGAACCGTATCGATTGATACGCATTCGCAATTCAATTTCGATTCGAATGGGGCATAGAATTATTGATGTTCAATAGATTACGACGAAAGGTCTTCGACCACATGATTGTGTTTTGAAATCAACTAACAAAACAAATAAAGAAACATTCTTGAAATTGTCGCACAGTTTGCTAATAAAAAGTTATTGCTTTAAGTTTTGATTGTTCGATGAACTCTCTAGATAATACTATTCAGACAATGACTGACACGTCAAAAAATGGTAACTTTTCAAAAAACTCGACGCTTATTTTATATTCGCTGCATTATTCTCTCTTTAAAATTTACCATTCGTAAAGGAACATTCTAGTATTAAAGCTATATTTTACTTTCAAAAGTAATTTTACAATAAAAACTCTGGGAATGTATGCAAATTAGGATTCACAATCCTTTATCAAACGAGAATGAATTCATATACTGTAGAAGTCTATACTTCTATAAGTAGGTTTAACAATCCAACTGCACAGTTAGATGCAACCCGCATACTTAATGATCAATTTACATATGTTTATTGTGTATTACTCGCAAGCTAAGACGGCAAGCAGTTTAAGGTAGGAACCTCTTGATGAAATTAGTTTAGAGCTGACAAATAACGCGATTCAACCCAACTTAGTTTATAGTAGAGTTCTAGAGTATTTGATAAAGTTAATAATTCATATGGGATATATATTTATATTGTGCGTACACAAATTTATGTTATATTTATAAAAAAATATTTAATATCTTATACATGTATATTGTCTCTAACTGTAATTTTATCAATCCCAATCGGATCATAGTGGCGAAATGGAACAACGCCTAAATGAATATTCGATTGGTTTTGGGTTCGATTCCCACTTAGGGAATTATTATATTTAAAATATTTACATTACTCCGCTCTGGTATCTTAGATGATGCGCAGCGTTGAATTACGTCATCCAACACGCAATATTTCGATTCCGGGCAGAAAGTGGAGAACTGAGTGTCTTGACTCTAGTGTCTATCTAACTATCCGATGCGAGAAAAGGAATGAAGCTGTAAAAAAAGTATCCCAAATAATGAAGTACA
This sequence comes from Podotricha telesiphe, assembly GCA_038994665.1. Classification (NCBI taxonomy): domain Eukaryota; kingdom Metazoa; phylum Arthropoda; class Insecta; order Lepidoptera; family Nymphalidae; genus Podotricha; species Podotricha telesiphe. The sequence goes on from JAOYRR010000391.1 coordinate 198,857, forward strand.
CCCCAATTTTACCACAAGTGCATCATTATATACGAAAAGCACAAAAATACATTAAGAAATAAATAAACGGTTTATATTCTGACAATAAACACATTAGTGTCGTCGGTATTAATGTGCCGTGTCGTAACATGACTTAGTGCCCGTTTGTATACACGACGGTGCCTATAAACCTGTCTTGGATCTAAATTGTGCTTACATTCAAATACAAGACCTCGCAGGACCATCGTGCCTTGCATTTTCTAAGAATTTCCAATTTACTGTTAGCGTTTTGGTTTCGTATTCGCAGGTCTTAGTCACACCTGAATGTTATGATTCAATTATGTTAATGCAAACGATTGGAATTTATTATTTTTATATTAATTAACTAACCGAGACGTTAGTGTGAGAAAGTTGGATAATGTCACAGTATGTGGTCGTTGTGTATTCGTTTACAGTTAAAGTGTGCGGCGAGTGTTTATATTTCTTTTTTAGCTTCTTGCTTTTTCTGTCAGAAACTCTCACTAGATCTCAGCCAGAGAGAACCTAGTGTCGAGGCACTTCGTCCTCCACTCTCCGCCCGACGTTGAGACATTGCGTGTTGAGTGGTGGAAGTTATCGCCGCGCTATGTCTTTCCAGATCAGAGAAATACAAATAATTTAAATATTAATTTACTCATTCATTTCTCCGAGTGGGCATCGAACTCACAGCCAATCGTGTTTACAGTTACACGCTGTGTCACTGTGGCACTGTGACGTATACAATGGTATTTATAGTAAAGTATAGAATTGTCGTTACACTGGTCCTAAATTTTGACAAAATGCTTTGTTGATTGAATGAGTTAAATGTTTTGAAATATGTTCATTCAAATTATTTATAGTAAACTAATCTAACTAAAATCTTGCAAGATAAGCTAAATATTAAATATCTGCTTTAAATATCTAATTTAACACGACGGAGCTGTTGATGCTGTGAGAGTTAGCGCTTCACCGCGCCACTATGTCTATATATTTGGAGTGCAGACAATTCATTTTTCAAACCGGCCGCGGTCGGAGTTGCTAGGACTTCGGAGCTTTTAGCAAAGTTGCCTTAAAGTTTTGATATTCGCATCCGTTCGACCGATCCCGTCTCGGTTAGATTCCATAATTTTACCGTAGGTTTGTAACTTCATATATCTTTACGACTTACCGAATTTCCTGAACTGATAGATGTGTTTCTGAATTTCAGTATGGATTACATTTTATGGGCATACTTAAGAGTATTGGAAATGTTACAGTTCGTTATTTGATATATATGCATAATCTGTACAAAATCATATTAAAATAAAATGATTACAGTGAAACTAATTATCTTTATTTTTGATTAGCGTTTGTGTTCACATAACAGAGGATTAAATTGATATTAGGGGTTAATATAATTAAATTATTTGCAATATTTCTAATTAATTTTCCTCTCCAAATAACATGTAGAAATTTCACACCATATTTTTATGATATTGCACTAAAATGCACCGAGTAAACCGGAGTATAAGACGTCTAAGAACTTTTCGAGTCAGTATGATAATCTGATTACCAGACTCCACGTCGTCATCTTGACATGTTCGTCTCGATACCGCTGCAGACTGTAATTTAATCCCAGGGAATGTATCTCAGACCGCAATGGCGACGGAAGTCGGTGGGGTAAGCAGTATCTAGCGGTTAAGGCGTCTCACAGGGAGGTATTTTGGACTGCACATTGTTCGTTTGTGAAACTCTTTGTTTGCGAGTTGATTGTACAATTAGACGGTATAAAGTTCTTCGTACAATATTTTTTTCTCATTAATAAGCACATACTGCATATTCTCCAGAATTATGATATGTATTACATTTGCTTTGTTACATTTCTTGTAATGTGATTTTATCACAGCTGTAGCTGAAACTGAATTTAGTTAAGTACGTTACGTTCATTATATGCGTCCTTTGAAGATCACATGTCTAATTACTGTATAGTAATTAATTTACACTCTGCTGGTTTCTGTAGCAACTTGGTATGTGAATTCAAGTGAATAACATCTGCTCCTTGCTCTATTTAGAGGTTGTTCTAATTTTTAATTCAAGCTTAATTTGTTACATTTTAGAGTTACTTTATATTTGGATTCTTAACAGTTTTAACAAACAATATAGTGGAAACACAGTAGAATTAAACATAAACATGGCTTCAGCGTACATGAATCAAGAAAAATCATATGTTAATGGTGAACCTACGAGGTGTTAGAAATTTAAAATACTTTCTGGTTCACTAGCGTTACCCACATATGGCGCTCTTTGTTGAATAATGGAATAAGCTCTAGCGAATATTCTCCTAGGATTTTGAATTTACTCAGATCCAACGATATTAGATTTAGGTAAACAGAAATATTATTTACATGAAACTTTGTTAAAATACTGCAAGAATATTATTTACATTTTTATTAGTTACAATTAAGTACAAATTTTTTATGTGTTAATAAATATACATAATACCAAAAGTTTAGAACTAAACCATTATTCGTATGTAAAATATTGTACTATTGTACAATTTTATATTTTTGTCAATGTGGGTCAATACATGTGCTAAAAATATATATTTTTTATATTATATAATATACATCGTCTTGTTTATGTACGTTAATAAGAAAAGTTTTCTCGATAATAGAGTGTCAAGAGGGTGGGAGTTAAGAACAATGCTTTTCAAAACAAACACAATATAGGCCGGTAAGGAGTAGAATAATTTGAAAGCGAAATTATTGTGGAATGAGGTTTGTCGAACTGTTTACTTATGAACGTTTCAAATTGTAACTTTGCATGACATTTCTAGGGCGTATTTAGCATAAACCAGGAGCTCGAGGGGAGGATTTTCTCTAATTAAAAGTATATCTCTTCCTCGATTAACTATGAAAAAGCACAGAAAAGATTGACTTAGACCTTATAATCCAAGACTATCTAAGAATTGCATGACGCTTAATAATATATAAATAAAACATCAAAAGTGACTGAAAATGTTTAATTCCGTTCGTTATTATATTGAACCAAATATATGTGAAAACTAATACAAAATAGATACATGAAGACGAAACTTTATTCAAACGATATTTGAGCTTTAACATGGCAAAATATTTCATATATCATGATTTCGACTTCGGCAGTCCTTTAAAGACGTCGTATTTACTGTCCTTTCGCATGGAAATCATGTTTTAGAGGAGAATGCGGTGTATATTTACTTTATATTTGAATGAATATTTCTGTAGCTCCGCAGGCAGACTTTGAGCTTTCTTGCTCTAATATAATTAAAACTATGTAGGAAGAATAATATTATATGGCATCGTGTCGTAGTCAAGCCGAAGGCTCAATAAATCAGCTTGCCGGTTTAAACAATACTTAAAATATATATTAGAATATATATATAGATATTTTCTGGGTACGAGTGGGATATTGAATTTTACTAACATAAGTATATATAAGAGATATTACTACCAGCTTAGAGGACAGACGTTCTTCTAACCTATTAAAGTTTGAAAGATATGAGGAGCTTCTTAAATAATAAAAAAAAAACAGATATTTTACAAAAATAGAATAGTAATAACCATTTCAAGCATGTCGAAATAAATAACATCAACTCAAATTTGAAAGACACGAAATCCTGCACCAGCGCGTATTATTTTAAACAAGTGCTTGGTTCTAATTCACTACAGTACATAGTTTACAGTGCTCGTCACCCCAGCCTCTTTGTCTCTGTAAGGGATATCCCTTCTACAAAGCGACGGATGTGAAGATGTATTTGTTAGTATTTGCTCGGTTAGAATAGACATAACCATATAAAGTACGGGGGTTGATATAAATCTTTCATTCTAGCACTTGTTGCTTGATGGGAAGTTTCGAGTTTGAATCTTGTACAAGACATAACCAAAGGCTTCAATGTTTCTTCATACATTAAAATTGCTAAAATCATTAATTAACACATATCAAATTATGCTTTTCCCTATTTTCATATTCTTTCTTATAGCGTTTGTGTTATAATTTTTTTCTTTAGGAAATCAAAAATTAATTGGTTTATACCATATAATTTATAAATACACTGACTACAATTATACTGAGATAATTATCTTCCACTCTGTTATGGTCTTCTATTATATCTATTATATCTATTATATCATAATCATCAAAATCACTCTTTAAAATACCATCTGAAGAGAGATATTTTTCAAGCTTTTTGCCCAACTTTTCTTGATATCCACAACACGTTCAATCATAAATACGAGTATGTACATGTTAACACAAAACCCGTTATCTAGGACAAGTATCTCTGTTTCCATACAAATATAATAACACAGATATCAATCCTCCCGATTTATTATATTCATTGTACCGGCAAACATTTGATAGTTTTTTATCGCTGAAGCAATAAATTTTCGGTAGCTGCATACTTTCAGTACGATAAATTAAATGGATTCGTTCGGTCAACAAAGTAAATAAAATAAATTAAAATATACATCAGTATCGCATCCTTGCGGCAACAAGGCTTTCGTGAATATAGCTTGGATATGATTGTTGTGTTTAACTTATACTTATTCTCTGTAATTTATGTTGTGATTTTTTGGCTAAATGTGTGTTCAACATAAATTTATATGTTGAACACACATTTCTTATAAATAACAAAACACAGAGCTGGAAGCCAGAATATATCAGCTTTATATCATTAAGTTAGATACATATATATATATTAGTCTACGAATCGCTATTTCTTGTCTACATTATGTACGGTACAGAATCAAAATTTGTATTTGCATACAACGCTGAGAGGAGAGCATTTATTATAGTTTACCAATATCACAAGAAACAAGAACAAGTTTCTAAATCAGCGTAACCATGCGCATAACTTTGCCGGACTAATCCGGTTTCTATTCCAATTCAGACCGGTTGTAATCCGGTTTCAGGCGGTTTTAACCAGCCCGAGGCGCTTAAGATCTAAGTTTATGCTTAATTTAAAAGCTTTATAAGTAATTTTAATATTAAATGACGTTCAGCATGCATATCTATTTACAGTACAACAAACATATAAATAAAAAAATCTATATGAGTATGCAACATAAAAAGGCATGTGCGAATAATAGTATCAACGTTAATCAAAAAGATTTCACAAAATTCTTGCAGTCTTTTAAATTTTTCATGATTTATTTACATTTCATATATTTTATGCGAAACATTTGTAATATGCCCATATTGTTTTATATAGTTATAATTCAATATTGTTGAAAATATTTAAAATATAATAGAATTCATAATTTTTACATTACAATATACTTTCACGAGAGCAAACTTGCTTCGCCATTCATTATTTCATATTTACTGGCCAATATTCCAAATTATAACCGAGTAGTTACAGTTTCTGGACTATCTGCTGGAAATTTGACTGTGATAAATTAACTGTTCCGACAGTTGATGTTTGTACAATACACTTGAGTGTAACTTTGGATACAGATAATATATGGTTTATGCAATGTTGTTAGTTTATTTTCCTTTGATTTCATCATGGCACAGTGGTTAGAATACTGAAAGAATTAGTTTGTTTTATACCAGAGGTATCAAAGTTCGCATATATAAAATGAATATGCCACGCATATATTTTTTATATTTTGTTAACATTTTTTAAAGTGTTATTCCGCATGGCTTAGCGGTCAGAGCGCTTGAACGGTTTACAAGAGGCACGGGTTCATATCCCGCTGCGTTCAAATTTTTATACGTTTTCAAAATATGTCTTTTTCAAATATATTTTTATTTTTTCCCTTAGTAGGGATTGAATCAGTCACAGCGAGCAATCATCAAACATCAAACCAACCAATTCGAACCGTAACGATGTAAGCTAAAGGAATTAGCAATATATTTTAGCGCAACATTATTCCCACCGTTCATTTCGATGCCAATCACATTTTAAAAATAGCTCACTTGTTTTAATATACCCGCTTACTAATATTCTTTATCATCAAAGAAAAAGAAATATGTCATACGCAGCCACTCGTCCAGTTATAAGCTTCAAGGTAACTTAACCGATAAAATCGTTTTGCTACAGGTGTTTCATTATATTAATAGAGCTTTTAAACATTATTATTTGCAACTTAGAATAAAAATCAGCTTTTTAAAATTATAATTAATAAATTTAAAGGATAATGATCGTAAGTTTAATGTGTTTATTTCAATATATTTTGCTCTTTTTTTTAGTAACCCTGCTTAAACGATAGATAGAACCTAGTGTCAAGACACTCCGTTTTCCACTTTCTGCCCGAATCCGAGACATTGCGTGTTGCGTGTTTGCCTTAATACATATGTAATTAATTTTCAACATGCATAAGTAGCACTTGTATTATTAGTTGTAAATTTAAATTCAGAATCATTAGAAAATAACAAGCGGAAAACGGAGTATCTTGACACCATGTTCTTTGTAACCATCGAGAAAAGCCGCGTGTGCTACAAAAGCGTGAAGTTACGCAAGCATACGGGACTTGCCATAATAAACTTGCTCTATTTTTTTATAAGAAAGCGATATTTATTTATTAATGTCGATATATTTTTAAATTTAAAGTAAATTTTGCATACGCATAAGCATAATTAAGCATACATCAATAATACTAATAAATGTATGTAAATGCATAAAATCTATAAGAACGATCGTACACTGGCCTTTCAAGACCGTCTCAAGTGTTGCTATTAAATTTGAAACTATAATCTTAGCAAGTTCACGTTGTAGTGGAGAAACTGCCAACTAATTGGTTTATACCATATAATTTATAAATACACTGACTACAATTCTACTGAGATAATTGTCTTCCACTCTGTTATGGTCTTCTATTATATCTATTTCTTTATATCTTTTTTATATAATAATACGTTTAATAGGAAGTTCCTGTATTATCTTTTATTAGTTGACGCAGGCAAGTTCGAGATCCTTGGTCTTGAATATTTGTATATATATCTTTTACTAGTGACCCGTGGCTTCGCCTATGTTTTCACTTAAATCATAAACTTGACTTAAATTTATAATTAAAATTGATGTATTTATTTTGTTTATGAATCGATTGAAATAAGATAAACATTAACATTATAAAATTAGATGTTAACGAAAGTTTACCAAATTACAATAGTCAAAACTTTATTTAAATCGGTTCAGCCATTTCTGAGTTTAGCGTGCACGAACGGAGACAAATAGAAAAAAAAATTAAAAACCTACCTATATCTACCATGTAAACACAGCGATCGGTTATATTTTTATTGTATGTATAAATAATATGGACTGCAAAACGTAAAATTCAGTTTTTTTTAAATTTTTGTCGGTATTTCGGGAAATCCATGGTCAATGCTGCTAAAGTCAACAAGGAATTTACATGCTAAATTTCCGCCTTCTCCGTCTAGTAGTTTAGACTATGCGTTGTCTGTCACTCAGTGAGTTTTATATAACTATAAATTGATAGACTGATTATATAGATTCTTTATTTAAGGAACAGATTATATAACTTTAGACCAAATCCAGATTTTCAAAAACGATATTTTGAATTAGATTCACAAATAAGTCTTTACATTTATTAGTCTTAAAAAAATTTTTTCATACAAACTTCGGTTTGATTTACACATTAAGTTTACATCTCAGAAACATCTATAAAGATTTCAGTACAATAAAACTTTGGCGGAGAAAGAAAATTAAAGGTTTCAATTCTGTTTACTGCCGAACATTTTGGTTATTACATAATCTCCAACAAACCTAGTTACGCGTAATCGCATACATAAAACAAGTGGATTATTTACGATAGTACCTACTTGCTGATGTAGATTTGACTTTATTAGTAGCCTTGTTTATTTTACAGTATTCTATAATTATTTATGGGTTTATGGGTATTTGGTAAGTTCGTTGCCTACGAGGTTATATGGATTATATTTCGATATTTATATTTATAATATGAACTGCCTCAGTTTCATGTTTTCAATTTTGTAAACTATAATGAGAAACACTGTAAACACTTTATATTCACAAACACCAATTCTTATGGAAGTATCAATTCATATAAAATGATCCCGGATCTCAGCTCAGATTTTCAAAAACAGAAAAAGTTACAATGATAAAAATTGAAGTCACTTAATACTTGGCTCGAAGGTGGACGATATTTTTAACTAATTTTCTGTATGCAAAATTTACAAAATTCATTTGTACAAACCCAAATTGAATATCTTTTTTGCATTTTCAATCTTTTTAATATCATAACCAAAATTTGTTTTTTTTTCAGTTTCACCTTTTTTCCCGCAAAAAAGTTTTCTTTTCGAGAGAGTTGCGGAAATCATAGTCGCGCTTTGACTTTCCCAAAGTGCGAAAATGAAAACAATTTAAATACGATCAATCACCCCCGAAAGAGGATCGAACTCAAACCCATCGCAATTCCATTCAGATGATGTCTTGATGCAGTATCACAAAGCCTTTTTTACAAGAATCTATCTGTATTAAAATATTTTTAGAAAACGTATAAAAAATATTACAAACAATAAAAATATATAGTAATAAGCGTATAAGAATTGCGACGTAGCCGGACGTAGAACGCATGGCTTAGCTGTCAGAGCGCTTGGACGGTTTCCAAGAGACGCGGGTTCGAACCCCGCTGCGATCAAATTTGCAAACGTTTCCTAAAAATGTTCTTCAATTTCATAAGTATATGAATAACATTTTAAAATGTTAAGCAAATCTGTAATTCAAATATTTTTCTGTAATATTTATAAAATGTTCAACCATGACAAAAACACTAAAAGCAACTTTGCTTTAAAACGATCTGTAATGAATCATTGTCCCTTCTAAAACATCATAATTAGTTTACTAAGTTCGTGTATTAAGTGTCTTGTATAGAAAAAGTGATTGATAAGTTATATTTACTTGTTAATATTTTAACATGCCTAATTCATTATTTAATACAAAGAGGAAAGCATGTCATATCAAAAACTTATATCACATCCATATATAATATTTAAGCCATCGTGGCGCAGTGGTAAAGTGTCTAACTGTTAACGCGATTGGTTGTAGGTTGGATCCCTTTGCACGGGTTACTGGACTGGATATAAAATACATAACAGAGTGATATCATTTAACACTCTCTCTCTCTCTCTGCCTATTCCATAAAAATATATAAATATAATTTAAATAGCTATTTAACGTATATCAACTAATACTGTTTCATATTTTCGGAGGCCTTTTCATAAAACAATAAAATTTCTGAAAAAAGATGGGAGAATAAATAGCCTGTGTTTATCGCAAGACCATTTCAATTATTACAATCGGTTCAGTGGTTTTACCGTGACGTGACATACAGACAGACAGTTACTTTCGCAATTTACAATATATTACACGTATATATATGTGTGTAACTATATAACCCACATAACACACACAAAAGAGCTATAAAAATACACATACATATTTTAAGCTTGCTAAATATGCTTTTAAAAGTACACTAAAGAAGTAAAAATGCAGCCGGATTTTACCCAACAATTCCACAATTGCACTGAAACACTTTTATTAAGCTCCATACGTTACTGTCACAACAAAGTAAGCGATGGCCGCAGAGAAACCAAGATGTAGGATACGAGTCCCTACCATCGATTTTATTATATATTATTCTACTACAGTACTTTAATCTTATACGAAAATGGGAAAGTATTTGCTTGTAACAAATATACTTATTGGTGAGTAACGTTAATGAATACAGTATTTCTCAAATAATTTTGTAAATAAAATAATTTTTAAAATAATTTTAACTACTAACAAAGATTATTTTGTACAGATTCACGCTTATTACCGCTCAACTTACTCAACTTTCCGTCTGCATCCGAGACATTGCGAGTTGAATGGCGCAACTCGACGCTGAGCTTTCTCTTGTCACCAGAGCCACGAAATGAAATTAGTTTAAATATAATCATTACCCCGAGTGGGAATCGAAACCGCAACCATAGTGTTTACAGTCAGACGCTATCACTGCGCCACGGTGACCCCTTTAAGATTGATTTAATATTTGTTTATATTATATAAAGTAACTCTGTCTGCCTGTTTGTGACGTCATCACGGCTAACCGATTATCTGATTGTGGCGAAATGTTATACTAGGGTTCTGGCTACTTCTTTTACAAAAAGGCCCCCAAAAATATGAAACAGCTGTATTTCACGCAAGCGAAACCGCGAGCGGGTCAGTAGTAGTTAATATTTATAATATGGGTATCTAGTTAGATTAATTGAGGCATTATTTATACCCTACTAGCAAGAAATATATAAAAATAGCTGCAAGAAACTTAAAAAGTAAATCAACCAATAACAAAAAACATAATTCAAGCTATAATAAACCAGTACAATCTTAAATATACATTCAGTTAAACGGCGTTTTAGAGCGGAATATCGTTCCCTCGCTGGTACCGTGGATCTGGGACGTGCTGGTATGCCAACAAAATCAATAGGCGGGACATTTGAGCCCAAACGAGCTTTGAAATTCGCGGATAACACTGGTATTCTAGTAAACATAGCACCGTCAAACGATGCGCATGAAAAGAAATTGTAAAATATATGTTATGAATACTACATATAGCTATGTTATACATAGGTATATATAGAGTGTTAGTTATAAGTATTATTTAAAAATTAAAATAATCGTTTAAAATGTAAATAAATAAAAAGTGTTTTGGAAAAGAGCTGATTTTTATCAAATATAGCTAAGGACCACTGCATAAAAGCTGGCTTTCAAATGAAAAAAAGCTGGTTGAAACCAAATCCGTCACAGACAGACACACACACAAACTTATAACATCTCTCTTTTCGCTCAGGGGTTACAAAGGAGTAATCAGTTGTTTATATTTTAACAAATTGGTTAATTAACCTCATTAACGTATATAGAAAAAGTAAAAAATTATATAATTTACGAGAATTGCATAAAGTACATACATACGTACCTATGTAAGATGCAATAGAATTTCTTAATTGCGTAAAACTTACAATCATTCCTAAACTCCGCGTGGGTTTTGTTTACGTAATTATTGACGCTACTCGTACAGTTAAAATTTTTCATAGTTAGTCTATTGTTATGTTATTACAATGTTTATTGTTAGATAGAGATAGCTTAATGTCAAGAAATTCCATTCTATGCCGAATTTCAAATTTTTGACTTTACTGTCATTAATGAGTAGTGGGACTCAACGTCGTTTTTCGCAAGGGAGGAACGAGAAATGAAAATAATTTTACTTAAATCATGCCTCCGAGTGGTATTTGAACACCCAACTATCATTAACAATCAGACGCTGTATAAATGCGCCTTATTTTTCAAAAAATAAATATACGAAATCAACGTACAAAATTATATACGACCAAATATTATGTATATATGTTTGGATTTATATCATTAGCTATTATATCTGTTTAAGGGAATTGATAAAAAAAAGTCTTTAAAGAATGCTTGAAACTGAATAAATAAAATTGAAAAGCTGGATGCAATTACAAAGTCTAATCATGCTTGAAAGTAATTGCCTTTGAACAATTTATTAATTAACATTTAAAATGTAAGTAACATAGAACAAAATGAAACAAAGATTTTCCTGTCACATTACATATTACTGCAACTTTATTGTATAACTAAAAAGTGGAGAGTTTAGCTTCACGCTTTTTCCCGCATAGCAGGGTAGGCAGAGAGAGTCCAGACACTCAACGGAGTGTCTTGATACTAGACTCACTTCTTGAATAGATCTTGGACCACGGTCCAAGATCCGACCTAATCCGAGACATTGCGTGTTGAGGCGCGAAGCGCATCGCCACGCTGTCTTGTCACCAGAGTGGAGAAAAAATAATAACTTAGATAAAATGTGTGTGGGACGAACCCACAACTATGGCGTACGCTGTCAGACGCTGTCCCACTGTGCCACGAAGGCCAATTTTAGATTTTCAAACGTGATATTTAATTTGGCATGCAACTTGAATTAGCTGAATTTAAATGTCGTGCGATGTTCTGTTCGTAAATATAATAGAGGAAATAAAAATGAATTACCATATTCACACATTTTTATGAAGTTTTGCGTCTTAAATAGGTTAGTTAGCTTAGTAGTATAGTTAGATAAATACTTTGAAAAAACTTTTTCAAAGAAAGAAATGTCTCTCGTGCTTTGAACTATTCATATTTTATATAAATAAATAATTAAAGTCTTAATATAATTATGGCCAGATTTTGCTAACATAACTTTTAAAATTCGCGCCTTCTTGGATACTAAATTGTTCTACATCCTAGTCGAAATTCTTATACGCTTATTGTAATTTATTTTTGTTGTTAGCACCATTGTAGTCATATCCAGAAATAACACTTTAAAAATGTTAAACTTCTTAAATGAATTTAAAATTAAACCTTAAAATGTAAGGTTGTAATATATCTATACAAAAACAGAAAATATACCAGTTTTTTTTTATAAAACAAAGTTATAACGTACGGTAATTTGTATCGCAAATTGATTGCAAAATTAATGAGCAAAGTCAAACCCTTATTACAATATTTAAACATTATCATTTCGCTAATTTATAGCGCCTATTAATTGTTCGATAAATAGCAGTTTAAAAACTCACGTTAATTTGCGTTATCGTAAAATGGCTTCAGAAATCGCTTTTATGTGTTTTATGAAATATTTGTAAATAAAAGTAAATAATATTTGCGTGGACTTAAAATGGGGGGCACATTGATTTATGTAAAGTTACCTTTAATTACATAATTGTACCTATTTGTTTCCCTTTCCAAAGAACTGTATGGACGATTTAAAACTAAGTTCTCTTTTGTCCACTCAAATTCGTAACGAAGCGCAGTCTCTGTCTGATATCGCAGAAATGATTTATTTTTAAGCATAATAATTCCACCGAGTAGGAATCAAACCCAACACCAATCGCGTTTACATGCTGTTTCACGATGCGTCACGATGGTTATAATTTAAATATACGTAAATATTTATGAGTTTCAACGATTGTTTCAATTCAAAGATAATATAGATAATAACTTGTGTCCAAATCATATAAAAAGCCTCTAGGCACTGTACTAATCAGACAAAAATCTAAACTTTTCATAAAATCTACAACAAAACAAAACAAAACTTAAATAATATACCTTATTTGGAAAGAACCATTAAAGCTTACATCACGTGAGCTTTCAAGCTTTTACTAATTTATTAATTTATATAAAAAATCTTGCAATTTTAACAAGCTTTTCGAGCATGTACAAGTAAGTGACTTATTCGCGTGTGTATGTTAACAAGTACACTATGTCATTTCCATTCTGATTAATGTTCTATGGTCGTGTGCTTTCATGGCAAATTAAGCAGACAGACGGACAGAACAGCTAAATACCTAATGTTAATACTATTTAGTTGGAATGCAGTGTAAAAGCATTGAATTTATAATATCCGCGTACGTGAATTGGACAGACAAGCGAAAGCTGGAGTATTGTTGAATGCTAGTCAATTTCGATTTAAGCCAGGAAATAAGCTTTAAATGAGTTTTTTCGTTACACGAATAAATGATGAATATTTTATTAAAAGGAAATGTATTTTTTTTTATTCGTTTACTAGAATGTTATTTATTTATTTACTAAGAATTTCTGTAGTTATGCACATTATAATTTAGTACTACGTAGGTACATATCGTTTTTTACATATATAGAAAAAAGTCTTTCGTTACTGACTGTGCTATGTCCGTCATATAGTCACTGTCAGTCCTTCGTTAGTCATTTAGTATGCAGGTTTATGTGGAGTGGCGGGAAGCAATAAAAAGAATTTCCTGAAATTCGTACGGGAACTGAACTTTACATCATTCGCTGCACAATCGAGGTTGCAGGCGACAACTGATATTATAATAATAAAAACGAAATATATAGTTGATGATGATTGCAATTGAAGTTATTCCCTTCTATCATTAAGAGACTAACATATTGTTAGTAGTAATTTAATGGTGCATTTTATTTTTATTTTATATAGCTTCACGTTTTTTCGTCGCGTTTATTCTGAATTCGACACATTACATATTGAATGGCGAAACTCAACGCCGCTCTATTTCTTAGGTACTAGAGCGAAGAAATGGAAATAATTTAAATATAATCATTACCCCGAGTGGTAATTGAACCCACAACTAATCGCCTTTACAGTCTTTACAGCGTGCAGCAACTTCGACAGCGACATGTTCATGTAATATATATTTGCTTATAATAAACAATTCAAACTATTAAAATTCCATATAAATACAAGGAAAAGAATAATTGATCAAATAAATATTTTACATTAAACATTTTTGTGGAACAAAAAATGAAAATATTATTATACTATGAGCTGAAGGTAAAATTTTCCAAGGAAAGGCAATTTATTTGAGATTAATGGCCATAATTAGTTTTGTGTGTAACGAAAAGTTTTTCATTCACAATTCTTGTCGAAGAAAATCACCACCGCATTTACCATTATATTTTTATAATAACCCTTGTATATTTAGATTATGTATAGTAATAAGCGGTAGCGTAGAAATTACGTAACAATATACAGTCAGCAATTCTTCATCAAATGCATATTTAACGGCCAGGTTAAAATTTGTCGAGTACTGTTAATTTTTAAATCTATTAACCCAGATTTTTGATTGACGATTGGATTTGAACCGACAACCAATCAAGCAAGTTAAAACGTGGTAACTCGACGTGTCACGTGATAGCGTCCTTATTCAACTATGACGTTTTGGATTTTCAATAATTACAAAAATTATAATTATAACTTAAATAATTTTTTTTTTATATATCATTGAAATTCTATTCAATGCTCTATAATATATCTAAGTTAATACAAATAAGCTATATAACTTGTTATATTAAATGTCCCATAATTAGAAACTATTTTCTAATTTATTTCAAGCATATAACATTTTTTCCGGCTTCGCGCTTTTTACCCTATAGTAGAGTGTGAGATATTGGGTATATAGAGTAAATCTAGTGTAAAAACACTCCGTTGTCCATTTTCCGACTGAATTCGATACATTGTGTCTTTAGTGCCGGAACTTTGTCTAATAAGTAATATACAAATATAAAATATTTCCACCACCAAATCTAGCTCCAAACTTTATTTAATTAGAACTCAAAACGCTATCACCTATAACTTTCCGTTAGCAGTTTCTAATTTTATTCTTCGAGTTTTGTTATAAATGTGCATTTAGCGTGCCGCTTTGGCACGGTTACACTGAGATTACACGGACTAACATAAATATATAGTGTGAATATATTTCATAAACTTATGCTCCAACATTGAATAGAAATTGCATTTAAAGGAATATTTCAGCTGAAACTAGAGTTCTAGTTCTACTATGGTTGTAGTTGAGAATTTTATTGTGTAATTTGAACAAAGTGATATTATTAGAATTTTAGTTTAGTTTTTGAGCGATAGTTCAATATTAAAATATTTTCGCCGACTTGGGGAAATGGTTATATCTAAAATGTATTTATTTCTCCGCTCTGGCATCTAAGACAAAGTTCTCTCATTCACATCTCATTCAGGACGAAGACTTACTTACGATCTTAATTTCGGGCGGAAAGTGGAGAATGGAGTGTCTTGGCACTAGGTTCTCTCAGACTACCACGCTATGCAAGAAAATACGTGAAGCAGATAGCTAAATTTTGTAATACAACAAAAATATAAAAAATTGAAATACATCTTGTAGCATTCACCTTTATTTTCAGTTTGACGCATTTTCTTGCTTAGCAAGTACGAACGTGAGCATGTCGATTGTGTCTTGCACTTTGCCTTATTAGAGCATCGAACTCACAACCATTGTGTTTACAGTC
Organism: Podotricha telesiphe; assembly: GCA_038994665.1. Taxonomy (NCBI): domain Eukaryota; kingdom Metazoa; phylum Arthropoda; class Insecta; order Lepidoptera; family Nymphalidae; genus Podotricha; species Podotricha telesiphe. The sequence continues at coordinate 214,695 of JAOYRR010000391.1, forward strand.
AGACGCTGACCCACTGGACTACTCTTTTTTCTCATTTAGTTTTATAACTAAATGAGCAACAAAAAACTTTAAATTATCGCCACACCATGTCTAACAAGATTGAAAAAACATCTAGTATATAGTAAACTAGCTGTGCCCACGACTTCACCCGCATGGAATTCTAAAATGAAACTTGTTAAGTAGAAGCTAAGTTCTTTCTTATTACATCACTTATCTGCCAGTGAAAGTGAAAGAAAGCCATCAAAATTCGGTCCTGCCGTTCCAGAGACTAGCCGGATCAGACAGACAGACAAACGAAAATTGTAATAACTGTTATTTGGGTATTATATGGAGCGTGTATACATACGCATTTAATAAAAAAATAACCGTTTTTTAATATTCGTAATATACTCCAATTTTATTTATTTGTATTTGTATAGATAAAAATATTCTTCCAAATTCATTTTGAACATACAACCGTTGTTTAAAAAAATCCCAATAAGGCCAGTAAACTCACACCAACGCCTCCACAAATGAACTTCACCCAATAAATTAATTAAGAAAACACCTTAAAAATTCCTAAACGCTATTTAACAAATTGGTTACAACAGTAATAACAGATAATTGAAACGAGTTATATCGCAGGGGTCCTAAGGAGTGCGTCTGGGGCACATTCTTATCCCTTACCCATGCCTTGAGAATAAGTGTTAATCTCAACCAATTTATACCCCTTTAATTACATCTTATTCTAACGTGGCCTTAGGCGATAGATAATATGAATTTTAATTGCTATTTCTCCCTTCCTGGCTCTTCTTGTGGAGTCCTTATAATATTATTGTAAGCATCACGCGTTAGCGTTTTTGTAGAGGCTATTGTAGAGCAGTGTGACAACGTCTGGCTGTATAAGCGATTGGTTGTTGGTTCGGTGCCCATTCGGAGAAATGATTTTATGTGATCATTTCTTTGCTCTGAAGCAAGACAAACATCGTCGTCAAGTTCCGCCACTAACACGCTCTTTCAAATTTGGGCGGAATATGAAAAATAGAGTGTTTTGACACTAGGTGCTCTAACTTTATATATTTCCTATATGGAGCCGGTTTAGTAGAAATAAAACACTCTTATGTAATTTGATAGTATATTTAAAAAAAAATCCCAACACGCTTCAGCTTCCGCTTCCGCCCGAGCGCGATTGAGCCGAATGATCACGAAATTGTCTTATTTGCTTGTAAATTGGTGTCTGCAAGCTTTGAGATATGATTTGAGAGCGAGTGTAGGTTATAGATGGGTACTGGTACTGCCTTTGTACCGAATCTTATATTGCCTTTCAATATAACCTATCAATGTTAAAATGGATTCTGGAGTAAGCTATTCATTTATAATACTCTACTTTACTTTATCATTTGGTTGTATATTATTATTTACAAGGGGTTTTTTGTCTCGTAAGAGAGAGAGAGAGTCGAGTGTTTTGTTATTTAATTTCCTTTTAGATTCTGTTTAGTATAAATTATAATACAGCTTTCTTGCCAAACAGTATTTTTTTACAATAATCTTTAGGTAGCGAAGGTTTAATTAAAAAATCTTTCTACAAAGTACAAAGGTTAACAATAAAATATAAAAAGTGACGCTATAAAAAAATCTAAAAAAAATAACGTATATATGTTTAATCGAATAGAGCGGGTTCTAATCCTGCCATATTCAGTTGTTTTACAAGAAATTTAATCAAATTGAATGGTAAATAAACCTTAATAATTTTATAGATAATTTAATCTAATATTTACGTCATTTCGCAGAAAATACTTATTACAAAAATATAACTCTATTTCGAAACACAGAACTAAAGCTGAAAATAAAACAAATAAGCTTTGAAAAGAAATAAAGGAAAGCTTAAATAAAACTATAGCATCGCTAATATATCAAACGAACACAAAAGTCCATTGCGATGTGAATGAAAAATGCAAGTTTAGATTACGGCCAGGTGAAGGTGGCTCTGAACGTAATAATGCGAAAAAATATACATCGTGAAATAGTACAGGGTATAATTTTAAATATAACCATTAATCTAGCTTGTTGTATATGCGACTGTCAAACGATGCACTTTAATCTAGAGTGGGTAGACAAATCTGTATACTACAGTGAATTATTTATTTCGAGTTTAGAGTTTTTTTTTTAAATATGGCAATATCTATTAATAACTTTTCAAATATAAAAATATAAGTGAAGTATTTTATATTTCTTGAAATTATAACGTAACTTATACATTAAAATGATCGAAAATTAAATGAATTTGCTATACAAAAATTATGAATGTATTAGTATTGTGAATATATTAATAGTTATTGTCAACTAAAACATCCGCTTAAAATTGTTTTCTAGCAGAGAAGGAGTGTTTCGACACTATGTTCGCTCTGCCTACCATGATATGCGCGAAAAGAGTAAAGCAAAAAAAAATTTGTTAACCTGGTATGGTATTGTATTGTCCTCAAACCGGACAGTGTGCAACTTTTAAGCAAATCGGACAAAAAGTAGTTAGTCAAAATCTTGCAATGCTTGCAAGATTTACTTGCGTTAATAGAAGAAGAAAAATTAAAAGAAAGCAAAAACGTTACTACTAATACTAAGACACTGTTATTTTCTTTCCGCCCGAATCCAAGACATTGCGTGTTGAGTAGCGGAACTCAAGCTCAGCGAGGAAATAAAAATTATAATTTAAGTATAATCAGTGCCCCGAGTGGGGATCGAACCCTCAATGAATCGTTTGCAGTTCGAAGCTGTCACACTGAACCACGATAGCTTCATTAAAAATTAGTTTAAAGAAACTAATAGCTATCTGCGTTTGTAACTACAATTTAACGCTATATTCTGTAAAGCAGATTAAACAACTTTCTATGTTACAACTAAATAGGATTTGAACCCACCCCTTACATCGTAGAAGTGTCGGTTACAGATATTTTAACCACCCTAAGGGCGTGTTTTAGAGAGAGGAGATAAAAAAATGGATTTTTCATAGCAGATAGTCATAAATCTTAAATAAATTAGTTTAGGGTGGATCGAAAGGGTGCGAGATATCGCGATAATATTTTAATATATTAAAAAGTAAATCAAATATAAATCTCATTACAACTACTTATTTGGTAGAAATATGAATTAAGTTAGACTAGCAGTTAGTACTGGCTTTACCTGGCAGAAAATACAATTGTGATATTTAAAATTTGATATTACTGACGAAGTGATATGAAACATACATATTGTTGTTTAATTATTTCCAAATCAAAATATGTCGTTATTTTTAAGCAATCGCAACGAATTTTAGCGGTTGAAATTTCAAAATCCCGCTCCGGCGTATTTTCGTAGAAAATAAATTTCCTTTTCATATCAGATTAATCTATTACTAGATATCTCTGTTTGTATCTCTATGATTCAATAAATCAAATATCAAACTTCAAAGTGTTTCGTAAAATTGGTCCACATTTTTCTACCTTTCCTTCATATTTAGACGTAACAAGCAACCTACCAACAAATAATATACGGAACAGATCATGCCAAGAGAAGATGTTATAACCATTAAAACCGGCAGTCTCGTACAAGACGAGTTTATAACCCTTATAAAGAGGACGCTAAAAGCCTGTCACTAATGCCTGTATTGGCAGATATTAAAAGTACTGTCGCCACGTATTTTAAAATGGTTGATAAAATTTTAAGTATTTTTAGTAAGTACCTTTCTATATATTTTTAAACGACTATACTGTAATATTTTGTTTTGTAGATGAGTTTTTTTTTCATGGATTTCGGGTAAGCAAAGATAAGTTAAAAAAGACATATTTAGAAAACGTATAAAAATTTGAACGCAGCAGGATTTGAACCCGCGCCTCTTGAAAACAGTTCAACGGTGAACCGTTGAACGTGAACCGTTCAATTTCCTTAGTGTGGGAATAACACTTTAAAAAATGTTAATAAAATAAAGATAAGTTAACTGTTTATTACTATGTTTTTATTTAAAAAAAAGGGTTCCAATATTTTCGGGTATGAAAAGACCAAGTTTGTCTAACTAATTTGGAAAAACAAATGTTTTCAGTGAAATTCAAGCTTTAAAATCACAAATGATTCAAGAGATAGATAAGATTCTAGATTAGTGTATAACAATTACTCAATTAAACACTTTACTGTTAATTTTAATTTATATTTATACTATATACAGGTACAATATAATATAAATTATAACAAATAAAATCATAGTATTTTTTTTATAAAAGTTTTATAAAAAAGTTCACAATTTTTATTCTGACGCTACTAAATTAAGCCTTATTAATAGATCGGAGATACGCTTTGTCTTTTCGTCCTCGTCTCACGAATTTAATAGAAAATTTAAACAAGCCTCGCGGTACTTGCTCTGATTAAAACGACTACATTTCACCCGCTTGCTAAATTAAAATCTTAGAACGCGTGGTTTGTGATACACAGCTACGTTGGATGGATGAGTTAATTAGGTTATTTTTCTTTTAAATTACTGTTTTTCGCTTCAGACTTTTTCCTTCATAGTATGGTAGGGTAGGCAGAGAGACCTTAGTACCCATTCCCCCTTTCAACTTTCTGCCCAAATTCTAAACATCGCATGTTTTGGGGCGGAACTCAACGCCGCGCTTATTTGACCGTACTTGGCTTACCAGAGCTAAAATATGAACTATTTCCAGAATATAATTCTAATTTATATTTAACAATTGTGTATAAGTTTATTCATGTGTTTATAAATATTTCTTTGTTTATTATTCTGATTATTTATTTGGTTCCAAAAGTGAGTGATACTATAGTTATACTATAGTTACTATAGTGATATATAGATACTATAGTGATACTATAGTTTTTATTATACTTATATTATTTAAAATGTTTTATTATAGTGTATAATTAACTATACAGTTTTACGCTTCTACTTTCTGCACGAATTCAAGACAACGTCTTGAATGTTGAACTTAAACTTGAATGGCTAAGGAATGATTATAATTTAAATATAATCATTAAATCGAGTGGAAATTGAACCTACAACGCTATCCCATTTCGCCACCATGGCCTCATATAGTTAACTAAAATCTATATATCTATGTCTATCTATTTATCTTCCTGGTCATCCTGCCTAGAACATGTCATATGACAAATTATTGTATAAACTCGGACTAAACTCATTCATTTTCAAGTAAATTAAATTCCAGAAAATGGGTTAAAATAGCGTTCTAAGCGTAGCGTTTTTTAAGCTAATAAAGCAATATTTTGCGATAATATTTAAAATATTTCCATTTCCGCTCTGGTGCCAAGACGAAACGCGACGTGGAGTTCCGCCACTCAACACATACTGTCTCGGATTCAGGCGGTAAGTAGAGAACGGAGTGTCTTGACACTAGGTTCTCTCTGGCTGGCCATGTGTCAAAAAGGGTGAAGCTATTGTAAATTGAAAGCTATTAAAAATTGTAAAGGTAACAAAAAACGAACTAAAGTCGAGATGTATAAGAATAAACATTTCATTTATGCCTGTCTTAGCTACCGTATGTCGCATACGTATATAGCATTATCAGATTACGAATATGTTAGATCGTTAAAATGAAATTCTTGCGGCATCACCGTCAATTTGAAGTTTAGAGGATTCCTTGACACTTGATTTATTATCTTACACGTTAAATTAGCGGCAATGATAATAAAATTTGCATTGGTATATATATACATTTATATACAGTATATTGGCATCGTATAAAATATTGGTAAGTGGGAATTTGGTTTTTGTAAAGATTAAGTGCGGCGGTGAGTACCGAGACACAGAATGTCTCGAATTCAGACGTGAAATTGGTGAACAGAGTGTTTTGACACTGGGTTCGCTTTGAATGAAAATATTGATGCACGGGTTCGAGTGTTAAAAACTATCATTATGGTGCAGTTGCCGACTGAACCCGATAGTTGTTGGTTATAAAAATAATTTCTTTTATTTATTTATACATAGTATATCATAGTTTTCGCTATCTGGTCATCGACTTGGAATCCTTTCAAAATAGAAACGGATATATGCAAAGTAGATACTTACGACACGACGTTTTCACTTGGTTGTTACGACGTGTACAAGTAATATGTATAAAAGTAACTTGTAAAATACTTAAGTAAGTTATAGATTCATACCTGAAATAAAAATAAAAAAAATATTATTATTTATTCATATCACACACATATAAAACTTAGTAGTATTATTCACACACGCGCGATAAGATTTTAACATAATAAAAATAAAATCAAATATAAATCTGATTACAACTACTTATTTGGCAGAAATATGAATTAATTTAGACTAGCAGTTAGTACTGGCTTTACCTGGCAGAAAATACAATTATGTTATTTGAATTTGATATTACTGACGAAGTATTATGAAACATACATATTATTTTTTTTTAACATTTTTTAGTGTTATTAGCACACTTAGGAAATTGAAAAACATATTTATAGAAAACAAATAAAATATTTAAAGCATCAGGATTTGAACCATGATGATGTAGAACGCATGGCTTAGCGGTCAGAGCGCTTGGACGGTGTCCAAGGATCGCGGGTTCAAATCCCATTATGTTCAAATTTTTATACGCTTATTTATTTTATATAACTTAATACTTAAAGGTCTATCCTGATGTAATAATAACTAGTATATATAGTCATTGAGTTCGATTGTATACAATCTACTTATATTCAGTAGGTATATTTTAGACGCAACCGTGATTGGGTGCGGGTTCGTTTTCCACTCGGAGCAAATACTATATTTAAATTATTTCCAATTCTTCGTTATAGTAGTAATTGCAATGTCTCGAATACAGGCTAAAAGTGGAAAACGGAGTGTCTTAACACTAGACGCTGCTTTTTATATTTTACAAAATAAGCTTCAATATATGGCTTCTAGAGGTGTTTTTTATAAATATACGAACGTGTAAAACTCTATTCAACTCACTTTAACGACCGTAAATCAGCAGCAGAGGAGAAATGGCGCGATATTTTTACTATATTACAGTGGATGGCACATAAGGGATTTAATACATTCATATGGAAAATGCTAAGCAAAGCGGAACGATCTGTGAAATGGCGTATTATACATAATTGTTTCAGTTTTTTGTTAAGAAATGAGCAGTATTTATATGAAATGAATTATAATTTGAAATGTTACTGTGATATATCCCTTAATTTTAAATTTTCAACATACTATATAGGTTGTGGATTCGATTCTTACTTAGGGAAATTGTGATATATAAATTATTATAATTTCTTTGCTCTAGTGCAAAGATAAAGCGCGGCGTTGATATCCGCCTCTTAACACGCAATATCTGGCATTCGGGCGAAAACTGCAGACAGAATGTCTTGACACTAGGTTATCTCTGGATACCCTGATATGTATGTAGACACTAAACGAATTTCTTTATCGATATGCAGGTAACGTGATCGAATATGGCGATGTCCTTGACCCATTTTAAAACAAAGATAGAACGAAACCTAGTTTTCTAATTTAAAAAAAAAGAAACTGATAACCAAACAATAAATCTATATAAACTTTGCCAACAAAACGACTATTAAACTACTGGACGTAAACAATAATTTCCCAACTCGAGGCCACACTCTTGTCACGTACTTTACAGACAATTGTTTATTAATTATTTTAGAAGTCCTCCAATCCAAACACTATACTCCAAATACTATAATGGAAATCAAAATTTAGAAGTCGCTTAATTCTTAGTCTTTCGTTCATGTGAAAATATTCTTGTTATATTTTTAACATTTTTTAAAGTGTTTACCACACACTTAGCAAATTGAAAAACATATTTTTAAAAAGCGTATAAAAGTTTGTACGAGATCCAAAAAAAAAAAAAAAAAAAAAAAAAAAAAAAAAAAAAAAAAAAAAAAAAAAAAAAAAAAAAAAAAAAAAAAAAAAAAAAAAAAAAAAAAAAAAAAAAAAAAAAAAAAAAAAAAAAAAAAAAAAAAAAAAAAAAAAAAAAAAAAAAAAAAAAAAAAAAAAAAAAAAAAAAAAAAAAAAAAAAAAAAAAAAAAAAAAAAAAAAAAAAAAAAAAAAAAAAAAAAAAAAAAAAAAAAAAAAAAAAAAAAAAAAAAAAAAAAAAAAAAAAAAAAAAAAAAAAAAAAAAAAAAAAAAAAAAAAAAAAAAAAAAAAAAAAAAAAAAAAAAAAAAAAAAAAAAAAAAAAAAAAAAAAAAAAAAAAAAAAAAAAAAAAAAAAAAAAAAAAAAAAAAAAAAAAAAAAAAAAGTGGAAAACGGAGTGTCTTAACACTAGACGCTGCTTTTTATATTTTACAAAATAAGCTTCAATATATGGCTTCTAGAGGTGTTTTTTATAAATATACGAACGTGTAAAACTCTATTCAACTCACTTTAACGACCGTAAATCAGCAGCAGAGGAGAAATGGCGCGATATTTTTACTATATTACAGTGGATGGCACATAAGGGATTTAATACATTCATATGGAAAATGCTAAGCAAAGCGGAACGATCTGTGAAATGGCGTATTATACATAATTGTTTCAGTTTTTTGTTAAGAAATGAGCAGTATTTATATGAAATGAATTATAATTTGAAATGTTACTGTGATATATCCCTTAATTTTAAATTTTCAACATACTATATAAGTTGTGGATTCGATTTTTACTTAGGGAAATTGTGATATATAAATTATTATAATTTCTTTGCTCTATTGCAAAGATAAAGCGCGGCGTTGATATCCGCCTCTTAACACGCAATGTCTGGCATTCGGGCGAAAACTGCAGACAGAATGTCTTGACACTAGGTTATCTCTGGATACCCTGATATGTATGTAGACACTAAACGAATTTCGTTATCGATATGCAGGTAACGTGATCGAATATGGCGATGTCCTTGACCCATTTAAAAACAAAAATAGAACGAAACCTAGTTTTCTAATTTAAAAAAAAAGAAACTGATAACCAAACAATAAATCTATATAAACTTTGCCAACAAAACGACTATTAAACTACTGGACGTAAACAATAATTTCCCAACTCGAGGCCACACTCTTGTCACGTACTTTACAGACAATTGTTTATTAATTATTTTAGAAGTCCTCCAATCCAAACACTATACTCCAAATACTATAATGGAAATCAAAATTTAGAAGTCGCTTAATTCTTAGTCTTTCGTTCATGTGAAAATATTCTTGTTATATTTTTAACATTTTTTAAAGTGTTTACCACACACTTAGCAAATTGAAAAACATATTTTTAAAAAGCGTATAAAAGTTTGTACGAGATCCTAATCCGTGCCTCTTGGAAACCGTCCAAGCGCTCTGACCGCTAAGCCATGCGTTCTACATCCAGCTGCGTCGAAATTCTTATACTTATTTTTGTTGTTAGCATCTCTGTAGATAGATTTTTACAAATTCTGCTACCCAAAGATTATACTAGGAACAATCGTTTGGCAAGACAGAATGCTATTTATTAAATATATAAGTGTTAATTACACATTTAGGAAAATGTTATATTTTGTTGATAGCGTTGAGTTCTGCCAATGTATCAAATTCGTGTATGTATAAAAAAATCTAAAAAGCGGAAAGCGAACTGTCATGACACTAGTTTCTCATTACCTACCCAAATAAAATTATCTATGTAGTAGTACTATGTATAGAATATATGTATCTAGAAACTTTTCATAAAATATTAAGACAATATACAATAGAATATAAATTTCAATGTTTTATATATTTACAATATAAATTTCTAAAGCCTATATTAAATACAGTTGGTTGATGCTCACACGAAAATATGAACCTGAGGTTCCTGAGTTTCTTGCGCCGCCGGTTCTTCTTATTTCTGAGGCATTAACTTGCGTGAACCGGTGGTAAATTGTTTGACGTTCAAAATATGAAGCATGAAACTTCGGATTTTAAATAAAACTATTTGTCTTTGACTTATATATCATAGTTTAAATTAAAGGAAATTTAAAAATACAGTACAGTCCAAATACAGTACATAAAAGAAAATTCCTATTTTAAACTAAAAGTACAAACCATATATGCCAAGTGAATAAAAATAGTAAAAAAAAAAAACTAAGATTCCACCATTAAAACTAAGCTTTCTGGCATTTACATCAATATTTATAGGTCTACGTTACTGAAATGTGCAATTTGGAAAATGTGAACTTTATGCGGTATGCAATCTGACTTTTGAACGCTACCACTTCACACGACTATCTTCTGTTATTGCTGGATATTATCTTTGTTCCAGATTCTATTTTATATGTTAAAAGCTCCTTAATTTACTAAAACAAGAAGAAAAAATAATATATTTTTTAACATTTTTTAAAGTGTGCACATTTAGGAAATTGAAAAAGACATATTTAGCAAACGTATAAAAATTTGAACGCAGCGGGATTTGAACCCGCGCCTCTTGAAAACCGTTGAAGTTTTCAAGAGGAGCGGGTTCAAATCCCACTGCGTTCAAATTTTTATACGTTTCCTAAATAAGAAAAAATAATGATTACTTCATCACTTCCAATGGAAGCAGTTACAAAATATATTACACATAAATTTATAACAAATATTGTCGAATTTAAAAGCTGTTATATTGTAATGGTATCTATACGGTCATTGTGATCTAATAAGGTCTTGTTAAACTAGTACAACCTTAACCTAGTCACCCCGCTCTCCATTTTTCGTCTGAATTTTATACATTGCATGTACAGTAACGCCGCTCTTTATCTTAGTTACCAGAGAAGAAATCAAAATAATTTTAAAATCGAACCCACAACCAATCGCATTTACAGTCAGTTGCTGTCTTACTGCTCCACAATAGCCTCAACACCATTGATGATTAGTGTATTTCATTAAGCACGGTTCTGAGTTACTCAGGGATAAAATATAAGAATAGCGTTAGTGTTTTCTCAATGTATTTAGTAGACCTAACAAGTATGATCACTAAATGGACAGATGCTGGAGAACGAAATAATTGGTCACTAAGTCATATGATTATAAATAAAAAAAAAAAATCAGTTCAGTTCAATTATTTAATTATGGCGCTTTGAACGTGTCAGTAGAGAACAACTCATTTCGCCAATATCACATTGTATATAGAACACACGAAGGATATTGATCGGTAAAAAGAGATACAGTTACATTACAATCGATTGCGTGTTAAAAAAATCCAGTAACAATTCGGAGACCTTCACCTATAAGCGAAGTATCAGTAAGTTATTTTCGAATAACGATAAAAAATGCAATCAAATATGACAATAGAACTTCTAAAAGAACTATGAATTTAAAAAAACAAACAAATTTATGTAAGCCATTCTAAACATTTAAGTTAATAGTAAGTAAACCACAAAGAAGCGTTACAAATAGCCAGTGTACTTGACGTATGAATCTTTTATAAGCAGACGGTCTAAGTCATAAGAGTTGTTGACGAGTAAATTGCTCCAGTAATTGAATTATGTATACAATTTCATACATCAAAGGAAATTATTGTTTTTCAATAATAAAGTTTGTATTACAGTAAGTGGGTTAGAAACGAATAGAAGTTGTAACAGTTAAAAGGATTATGGCTTATAATTTTAAGAACTTGTTTCACACGCTGTTTCCTCCAAGGAGGGTACTTATAGTGTCAACCCAGTGTCAAGACATTCCGTTTTCCATTTTCCATCTTCTTCGAGTGGGAATCGAACGCACTACCATTCATGTTTACAGTCAGAGGTGTTTGTACAGATGGTCGTAGGGTTTGTTCTAAGTTGAGGAAATTATTCAAAAGTCGGGGCAGCTCGCAAATTGATTTGCGTGACTCTATGAACTCAATTATAAAAAACTATTATGGAATGCTAACAAGAAATATAAGTTGTAATAAGCGTATAAGAATTTCAACGTAGCTGGATGTAGAACGCATGGCTTAGAGGTCAGAGCGCTTGAACGGTTTTCAAGAGGCGCGGGTTAAAATCCTGCTGCGTTCAAATTTTTATACGTTTTCCAAATATGTATTTTACGTTTTTTAAATTTTTTATTGAGGAATTTAAGGAAGTAATCAGCAAAACTCAAATATCATACTCATGCCAAGTAGCCATCATGCCAAATCGTAGCTTTCAACGACCAGTACTTTTGATTATGCGCTGCCTGTCAGTAATCTAATACTTAGGTAATTTTAATAGCAAGTTTATGTGGCACAAAATAGCTTTAAGCTGTTAAAGAAACACCTAACGGAGTGACATAACACTGTCTATTCTACGTAATGTGTAAGAACAACAAAAACATATATAACTAAAGCGGACGTATTTCCATTAGAATGATTGGTTCACTCGTAACTTGCAAACGTGAAGGAAAAGACGGGTACTAAAATATTTAGCGTTTTTCCCGGAACGGCGGGTGCAGTTGACAGTGATTGCTATTAGAATTTATAGAAAACTATTCTTGTTTTATAACTTTAATTTTATATGAGAACGTGTGGTTTGTGGATTTGTTTTCTGTGTTCAAATTGTGTATATGTTTCTCATTAGTTTTGTCGCGGTAGAGCTTTTGTTAAGTTTGGTTCTATCTGACTACCCTACAGTGCTGGATAAAACTTTAAGCTATATAATATTTTCAAATAAATAATTAAATAAAAGTAAGATATGATATAAAGATATATTTTGTAAGTAGTTTCTTTTTTAATTATTTTTGCACGTACTGATTTTAGTGCCTTAGCTTACCTGTTGCGCATATTTATAGTGTTTCTAGATTAGAATAAAATAATAACAGCTAGTTCACTTCACCGTTTGTTGGTCATTCTTATCATAAGTGTGTGAATATCACTTTAAGAAAATCCTACTAATATTATAAACGCGAAAGTTTGTAAGGATGTTTGTTACTCTTTCACGTAAAAACTACTGAATGGATTTTAATGAAACTTTACAATAATGTAGCTTATACATCAGAATAACACATAGGCTACAAGTTTTAAAGACATTGTGTGAATTGACCAAAATGTCAAGCAAGTATCTTATGTTCAAGCCATTAAAGCCAAAATAGTGAACCATTGTGGTCAATAAATAAATATTATGGTATATATATGCTAAATGCATATGTATACACGCTACATATTCCAGAATATTATTTTTTGCTATTTTTGTGTCTGTCATTCTGTTTGTTCCGGCTAATCTCTAGAACGGCTACACCGATTTTGACGGGGCTTTCACTGGCAAATAGCTGATGTAAGATCTCCACGCGGACAAAGTCGCGGGCACAGCTAGTATCAATATAAATCGAACTTGTCCCTTACTTAGCCAAGAAGACAAAACTTTAAGCCATTTCACTTTCCATAATAAAAAAAGGCCAAATTGGCGGTAGCGTCACTCTGATTTAAAATTCTGGCGAAACGCGGTGCGGTTAGCGATGTGCTTAATGAGGGACGATTAAAACCCGGGAATGTTGATAGCAACGAATTTTTTTTTGTAAAAATTAATTTCATTCCCCCCCATTTGAGCGTTTCAACATTACCGACACGTATTATGTATATTTAATGACAGTATTACTCATTTCTGCAAATGCTAAAAGGAGGAAGAATCTACTGTGGACTTTCACGGAATAATAATTGATATGAATTTTAATTCATATATATGTATCTAGAAAACATATAAACATTGGATTTATTTATTAATGTAATGGAACTCAAAACAATTGTCTTTTTTTTTGTTTTTGTGCGTCTGTGCGCCCTAATACACTAATCACAGAAACGGCTAAACCGATTTAAATGCAATTGACTAATGTATTTTTGTATTTTTTTTATTTCAATCGGTTCATAAATAAAAAAGTTTCTACAATTTAATTTTTTTCGGCAAAATTGCTATAACATAACTGTTTTATTAAATTTTCTGAAACATTAATTAGTTATAGCCGTGTAGTTTACGCAGGCGAAGTCGCTATTTTCTACTGTATTTGAAAAGTATAAATAAAAAAATGAAAAATGAAGAAAGGTGACATCGAGACCATGATTAATAAGATGATTTTTTATATTCACAACATTGTACGGATTTAAATTAAATTTAATAAATTGTTTGTGTGTTTCTAACGTTGTACTTTTATCATTGATTTTTTTACAACTTTACGCCTTTCACCGCATTGCAGGGTAGTCAGAGAACTTAGTATTAAGACCCTCTGTTCTCCATTTTCTGCCCGAAATCGAGACATTGCGTGTTGAGTGGCGGATCTCAACGCCGCGCATTGTCTTAGGTACCAGAGAGGAGAAGTTACAATATTTTAAATATAACCATACTCCGGAGTTGAAATTGAACAACAACCAATCGTGTTTACAGACAGACGCTGTCCCACTGGGCCACGTTGTCATTAATGAAAGGAAATTATAAAATTTCATGAATGCTGGATATTTTATATACTGAAATTTGAATCATTTCTTTTGAAAAATGACAAAAAAATGATAGAAACGTTTCAAACGTTAAATTTTGAAATTTGGCTTGAAGGCCATATAACAGTATGTAGTAAGGTTTACTACAACCTTTGAATACATAATTTCCTAGAATATACAAATAAGTATTGAATTTTGGCAACCCAATTAGTTTCGTATTATATGAAATACAGTTGACCTAACATCTTAAGGCAGGTGCATGACCGTGGCAGAAAGTATAAAGATATAAAAAACATAAAAATTATACATCTCACATTCTTGTGTAATGTAATTTATTATGACAGATAGAAAGCTAGTGATAAAATAAACATTTATTAAAGAACAAGCGTTTAATGAATCGGTTTCATTTGAAAGATAAGATACAGGAATCAATTAGGGAATTAATAAAATGGTGATAATAAAACAGTAACAAATTTTAAATAGATGGTCCAAAGACGTGTATATAAAAATTGCTATAAGATATACTAGTATTTAGAATTTCCCTTTGCTTATAAATAGATGAAGCGCGCGCAATATCTCAAATTCAGACTATAAATTCACTATATTAAAAAAATCTATACTAATATTATAAATGCAAAAGTAACTGTCTGTCTGTCTATGACGTCATCACGGCCAAACCGCTAAACCGATTATGATGAAATTTTATATAGACATACTTGAGTCTCGGGTGGTCTCGGAATGAACATAGGCTACTTTTCC
Source organism: Podotricha telesiphe (assembly GCA_038994665.1). NCBI lineage: Eukaryota > Metazoa > Arthropoda > Insecta > Lepidoptera > Nymphalidae > Podotricha > Podotricha telesiphe. Next base: position 229,784 of record JAOYRR010000391.1, read on the forward strand.
CCCATTTTTTATAGCTTTTCCAGGTTTTACGAAAAATCCACCGGAAATACAAACAGTATAGTTCACACGGGCAAAGCCGCTAGTAGTGTTTTATTTTTATCTCCCGGTTTATGTAAGTATTATATCTCACAGGAAATACAATAATATTAACATAAATTTCAAGGTACGGTCAAAAAAAATCAATGAAATACCCTCTATTTACTATTTTGTCTAAAACACTAGTCTAAAACACTAGTCATAGTTCTATATTTAGTTACAAATAAACACTTTTTAATCAAACTAATTTACATTATATTGTATGCAGGACAATAAATCGTTGGGGCCGTTACACTGGACGTATTAAATTAAATAAACTCATCAGATGGGTATTAAAATTTGAATAAAAATGAAAAGAGTCGTTGTCTCGTAAATCTTTGTGTGGGTGCAAGATTGATAGCTCAATATGAAATATACGCCCGCCATAGAACGATGTACGGCTTATGGACATGGCAATTAATTTATAAATATTATTAATGTAGACTTAGTGAAACTACGAGTAAAAAAAAGTCTAATATTTTGCTTAATAATGTTTTAAATTAAAGTATTTAAAGCGGGTTAATTGCTTATTGTTTGTTATGGAATTGACTTAATAAAATTTTAATTTAATAAAATTTGCTTATTAAGTAATATCTTCCAGTGGCAATGTTTAATTTTGTTGTAGAGGTAAGTCGGCGTTAAAATAAATATTCAACTTGTAAGCTCACGCTGGACAAATATATAAATATTCCGTTTAGTTTACCAACTTATTTACATAGTAAATTTATAATTTATATACTGACATCTAGTCTAATAATAAAATGCCAAACACTTTGAGAAATCATTAATAATTCATTAATTATTGCATATGCATTTTACGAATAAATTGTTTTGTATCAGTTTGAATTTGTATTTGATTTTTGGTTAACTTATTAAATAATATAATTATTTGTTAATAATATATTTATTTAATATAATTTACTAAAGGTAAGCCGGTGAGAATCGTGTTATATGGACACTTTGACCCTAAAATTAATTCATCTCTCTTAACATGCCATGCCATGTTCATTGAACCTGTGATCACCTTAGAATATCTCACAGCACTCTATACCATTTCTTCCAATCCATTCAACAGCGCAAGTCCAATATAAATGAAATTCCTCTCATGATTTAGATTATGACGTGCGTCTTAAGACTATTAATTAAACTGACCGGGTGGTCTTAAATTTATAGAACTTTATAATGTCATATTTAATTCTTAAGCAAACCAATGAAATTAATTTAAAAATGCATCAGGCTATAATTTTTCATTGTGTCGATGTAAAACATGATTTTTATGGCCGTTTTGATAGTGTAAACGCTTGTTTTAATATTATTGTTTAGATATAAAAAAAATAATTTATGACAAAAGCGACTGAATTTATGACTATTAATATAATTAAAATATATGTTTTTCGGCTCCACGCTTTTCCGTCCTGATCCGAGATAGTGTGTTGAGTGGCGCAACTCAACTACGCGTTTTCTCTTGTCACCTGAGTGAAAATAGTTCTAATATAATCATTCCCCGAGGAATGAATCGAATTCATAACAATCGCGTATACAGTCAGATGCTGGTCACGCTACGTCACAATACTCTCTTAATAAATTAATAAAATTTAAAATTCAAGTTGCATATTATATATGTATTGTATAGCTATGTTTGAAAAAATATTTAATTTAAATATTTTTTTTATGTAATGCGGGGAAGGTGGAGAAAAAATTGCAGTGTAAAACCAGGGAAAGAAAGCTAATTGGGACTCCTATTTTATATGCAATGTATACCTGTCTCTTATTAATCAAACATCTTCATGTCAATCTTCAATATAACGTGACATTGGCTGATTGAGTGACTACAAAATTTTCAAAAATATATATGCATTTCTACAGGTCTGGATCGAACTCCAAGCCATGTCGAAGACTATGATATATTTGTCGACTGCGCTATAATGGCGTTAAATGATTTAATATTACACTTTTATCAGGCCTAGAGCTTTAATATATTAAGGAATTAATCAACTTTATCCACTAATTACGCTAGGAATAGATGATGGATGGTCATATCGCATGATATGATACAATTTAACAATTTAATTTTAGAAATAAAGGCTTATAGATCCAGAGTGGTAATGTATATGAAACTTTTTCTTATTAACTAGTCAGTTGTATTAATTTTGACAAAAATGTAAGTTTTGATTTTTGGAAAGTTAGTTTAATTGTAATAAAAGCTAAAAACTTTTACAAAGGACTCACAGCATATTTAAAAGCTTAGTATCTATATCATTCTTTCCTTTATGCTTTTTCGAAAACTATGTGGACGGAGAAGTGTTAAATTTGGTATAGTTTAAATTTATATGTAGAACAAGTGCAAAAAGCCATTTTTTTAAATGTACGCACAATACAACTAATATTAAACATCATGATTGATATTGTAATGTTTATAAGTGATGTACACGTTGCAAAAGTATTTTTTTTGAAGCAGGTGCAAATCTCATTCGAGGGTAGAGGTTCGTATTTATTAATTATAATAATATAAAATATGGAGTAGATTTAGGCTAGGTTATTATTTTATTTGAGATTCAAGAAGTTTTAATCCTGTAATCCTGTAGTGTGTTAATAAAGAAAAAAACAAAAAAAAACACACAGGGAAAATGACCAATGGTGTGAAGAAACTAGAAGAATGAAAACTTAATTTGATTTTGCAAAGAATTTAGGTACAGTCAATTACGATACCAATAACATCTGGGGGCGAAGTTTCGAAATAACACCGAACTAAGAGCCAAAACGTGTAGTGGCTATTTTGATAGGCCTTTGAAGTATCAGACCTTTAGCGACTAGTTTTCTTAACTTTAGGTACAATTAAAACTTTTCAATTTAGGAATTGTAACTATATATATATATATATATATATATATCTATTTGTGTAATTGTAACTATGTTTAAGAATATATGCACATTTCACAAAATCTATAACAAATTATATAGACTTATTTATACCACAAGGTATACCCTGATTTTAGTAATTAAAACGTGAAATATTGATTAATATAAGATTTTTTTTTATTATAAATAATTTCAATGTAAGTAATCATTTCACCTAGTGGAAATAGAACCCATAATAACCAATGGTGTTTACAGTCAGACGCCATCCAATAGGGGTTTCCTTAATATATCTATATACATTAACCCGCAAATAGACCTGTTTATGGAAATATTACATAAAATACTTGTATGACTCTTAAAGCTTTACTTGAAATAAAGCTTTTAATTACTAAAATTACGCTTAATCACTGTTATAATTTACTATATATAAATGTGATAAGACTAATAACGAGAAGGCTAGTTTTTATAAAGAAGAATCATAACAATGCATAAGTACTATACCATTTCAGCCATTCGTGGCATCCATTATTTTCGTACCAACGCGTTCCTGCCCTACGCAATGTAGAGTAATGATATCGGAATGACAATCGTCAATTGTATTAATATTTTTGAATTTTGTTTATTAGTTAACAAGTTGTCGCTTCTATTCTAGAAACTTCCATTTCTTGATTTTATCGTTTGACTGATAAAATTTTAAATTAGGTTGCTTTTTATTTTTATAGGTATTTCTGTATTCTATATCTCTCTTTGAACCTATAAATCAAAAGACCAGATAACAAAATGAACAGTTCTCTAAGAGTTTTTTTTATGAAGAAAAGTTATTTATTAAAAAGAAATATTTACGTCCAGACTAATATTGTAAGTGACGCTGTCTGTCTGTGACGTCATCACAGCGAAACCGATTGTGATAAAATTTTATATAGAGATACTGGAGCGTCTTGGAATGCACATACGCTAAGCTATTTTTACTCTCATTTCTTTTTTAATTTATAATAAAAAATAAAAATATTATTTTCCAGAAATGTTCATTGTTTTTTGAGTTGGCTGCACAAAAAGCGAGCGGGTCGCTAGTATCACTACTAATATACAAATTAACTTCACACGGAAAGTGAACCCACGTCAACCACACTTACATACATTAACAAGCCAATATGAATTTAAATTCTTTTATTTTTGATACAAAATATAGTTGAGCTTAATCAAGAAGAAGTATCGTGGCAATATTTCACTCCCACAGTGTTATTGAAAGCTGCGATATGACAGTTATGATAATCATTGCATAATGTAAAATGACTTATATCCTTTTGCGGTGGAAAGTTATTAATGAAATCTTTTATTTTCGCATATATGCGAGCACAAGGAGCGAGATTTAAAGAGAGTTAGTTCACTTAGTTCTCCACTTTCCGACCATATTAAGGCTTATATCTTTTTTTGTATTGCTAGAAGATGCGTTATAAATACATTAAATTTATTATATATATATAAATATACATTTTATTAATAATATTTCATTATTTATATATTTTTTAACATTTTTAAAAGTGTACGCATACTAAGGAAATTGAAATCTAAATATGTCTTTATCTTTCATTATTGTAATATATTGAATTCTATCATAAGTTACTCTATGTATATCTACTGAATAAGTTCACTTCCGATCATAGCACGTGAGAACTAACCAATGGTTCTGACTAAGCATAATACAAAATAACCTACATATAGCTACTTATGTAAGTACGTGTATTGATGACAAAGGGTTGGGGTTCTATAAATAAACTAGTTTTATCTAAATATATTTTTGGCAATAGACATACGTACGCATTTTTCGAATTTCATAAATGGCTACTACCGATGTTTACTTTAAGGTAATTTTGAGACTTATTGAATATTCTCATTTAAAAAAAATTCCATAACTTACAAAAACTAGCGTTAAGAGCCTTCATTTACCGGAATTCGGTAATTTCTACTAGAAGAAAATAAACAAAATAACTAATTGCGTTTAAAATTAGACGCTGTCACACTGCGACCCGATGGCATCAAAAACCTTTAATTTAAGTAATATTTTCCTCAAACTTAGCTTTAACGCTTTAGCAAAATGACCGCCCATTTATTTTCTTCTCACTCAGATTACATGGTTACAAATAGTGTTAACGCAACGTTGAAAGTAACGTTATAGGATAGGTTCAGTTAGTTAATCCCGTGAGGAACATTGCCAACTCAAGAGGGAGCCGTTGGTCAGTATATCGCGATGATTGTATAGGCTGTGTTTTATGGCTTCATCTTGACTTGATACGAGATTTGGTTTTGGGGAAGAAATATAAAGAATTTAAATATGTAAAGGAAAGGTGTGTTAAAAAGCTGAGTAAGTCTTTTTTCGAAGATTTTACTCCTAGAAGGGTGAGATATTGTTAGTTTGTTTGAAAGACATAAAAAATTTTAAGTCTTATTCACACACTCAGGATATGAAGAACATATTTAGAAAAGGTATATAACTCCTTCCTTGGCCTAGCGGTCAGAGCGCTTGGACGGTTTCCAAGAGGTGCGGGTTCGAATCCCACTGTGTTCAAATTTTTATACGCTTTCTAAAAATATGTTTCTCAAGTGTTTCTCAATAAACACTTTAAAAAAATGTTAAAAATTACTCTTTGTTTTTGAGAGCAGTCGACAGATTCAAATTTTTTTTGCAGATTAAAAATTTTCCGGGCACAACAGGGCAGAAATAACCTTGTGTCTTCCTTCACATTCCGCCCAAATTCGACACATTGAATGTAGACTGTCCGCGCTTTGACTTACTAGAAGCAGAAGCGGAGAAATGAAAATAAATAAAAAACAACGATTCAAACTTACAACGAATCGTGTTTCTAATCAAAGGCCTCAGTCAATATAATTTAATAGTGTTGCAAGTATACTTATTGTAATAAAAAAGAATAAAGTAAATATTTATAGGGACATTAAATTATGACGATATTGACTTATGTCTTGAATAAAATACAGAGAGATGAGACACTAACTCCAGTTCCTTATATTTGAATATTTATCCTTAGTTGTAAGCAAATGCATAAAACTTATTCGACGATGCGCCCATAGGTAGCATAAAATTCTAAGAGCAATTTGCGATCAACTTCCTTTACTACATAGGGGCGTGAACGTATAAAAACGAACGTATACAAGTGACCGTCTCTCGAGATCAATAAGACCGATATGTAATGCAAATAATGCATTTATTTGCTTGGACAAAATACAATTATAAGTTTCAGGTGTTAGTAAAAGTTGACTTAATAATGCGGTGATTTTGAAAGCTGATAAAAAATAAACCCTCTACTACCACTACCACCACTAAAGCCACTATATTTGCTTCCACTATCCACTCATTTGAAGAAATCTCGTTGACTCAACACTGTTCTAAGTTGAACGAGGCCCAAAACTATGAAGGTTACCCCACGAGCTTTTGCGTGAAGTCTTAAAAGCCCTAACTATGCAGCGACAGAATCATAGTATATAATATAAATTTTATTATTTAATACCGTTTTATATAACCTCGTTATGACCCTGTCATCTCTTATAACCTATTGTCCTAAACTCAGCTTATACAAAGCTATAAATTATAGTTCTGCGACTGCGCTGCTCTATACTGAACCTTATTCAAAAGAAATAAAGTCCAAAATAGTAATCACAATAGATCATTACCGGCAATTTTCAATTACGTCCACCTGAAAGGGCTATGTTGACAACATAGCCCATCTTTAAAATTATATCTAAGTTGTTAGTTTGTAACAGGATAGAGGACTACTACATCTATTCTATAAAGGAGAATAAGAAAAATCACACACTCTTTGGGTTCCAACCCGTTTTGACCGTAAACGTTCAGTTCTGCCTAAAACGTATTATCATTGGATAATCTATCGATTGAGATCGGAGAATCTTAATGCTAAAAATAAATTCTCTGTAATTTTCCCACCCCAACGAATTTGCCCCAATGTTTTAAGTAACATGGGATTTGGAGACAGAGCCGGATTAAGGAGGTCTAAAGGCTCTCGCGAGTCCTAGACTTTGGCATTACAAAGTTAGAAGGGAGGTCTTCATAACTAATCATCGAAGTCTCGGGTTACAGCTAGTGCTCGTATATGACAAGCGCTAAGATGAAAAAATATGAGGTATACCTATTGTATAGAGGACAATGAAAGGGTGGCGATGATACATTGCAAACAATTTCCATACATGTTCCCATGTAATTAAAACACCTATCATATTATAAGGGGACTCGATTATCCCTTTTAAGGGCGCATGAGACAATCGGAAACAATAAATTTACTGGTTTGATATCAATGGGCGGTGATATAACGAGGAAGTGCTGATTTGAATAAATAACAAATGGTCGTATTGTGTATATATAATGGATATTAGTTACGACTGTGTCAAAATAAACAGGTATTTTCATTAGGTTAAACTTCCGTTTAGGCCATAGTTCCGAATAATCTAAATTTTGATATACTTAACAAGACCTGATTAAAAAACAACATTTTTAGCTTAATGCTCGAAATCGATACGTTAGGACTTAATTGACATAATATTTAATATAAATAAATTAATAGTTTACTACAGTTGTATAAAAATTAACTTCAATAGAGGCCTTTTTAAAAGTCTACAGCTATACAATTAAAATTTTAATTAATATTCTTTAATTGAAGTAAAATATTGGATCTATATTTTCTATTTCTTGCTGTAAACTTGGTATAATGTGTCATTAGAAACGCTTTAGCGGTAGATTCTCTTCTAATAGTTAAAACTTTTCTGGAGACTTTATTTTATTATGAAGTGTACACTATTTGTACCAGTGTGACTGTATTTGACCAAAAGTGATCAGAGGTATTGATATATTTTTCGAGATATTGAAAGTGCTTATAATTAAAACATGACATAAAAGATTTTTTTTGTTAACATTTTTATCAAAGTGTTGAAAACCGTTCAAGAGTTTTTAAGACGCGCGGGTTGAAGTCCTGCTGCGTTCAAATTTTAATAAGTTTTCTAAATATGTCTTTTTCAATAATAGATTAAGTATGAGTGAGGTTTGAACCAAGAACATTGTATGAAATATAAAATTTGCTATTTTAAGATATGAAAATCATTTTTTAGAAAACGTATAAAAATTTGAACGCAGGGGCTCTTGAGAACTGTTCATGTGCTGTGACGTGAACGTATGGCTTAGTGGTCAAAGTACATGGTCTGTATCCAATTATTAAATAAAGAGTATATAGTATAGCATAGTATAGTTATTAAACAAATTTTAAATATATGTGTATATAAGCTTCTATGAAATCTATTCTATTAATGTAATGTAATAATATATATATATATATATATATATATATATATATATATATATATATATATTGCTAGGTACCTAATGCTGATATGTATTTAAATAATTTATTCATACGTAGTTAACTGTTATTTTCATTGAAATAATAATTATAATACAAAAAAAAAGTTCTTACACACACTATACTCGTAGTTTTAATTTTTCCTTGTAGTTGAGTAAAAAGCATCTGCATACAAATGATCTGCATTAAGCTTCAGTAACATTTGATTATGCAATATCAATTTAGAGGCTGATTCTTTTCAGAAGTACTTGCCATAATGGAATATTGGCTTTACGCCAAATTTTATTAATTTCGCTTCGTATTTCAGTGCGTGGTTTCTCGTTACATCAAGAAGTTATTACGTCTAGTCGCTAGTTATTATTATTGCAGGAGGATTGAAGAGATTTTTCAATGTTATTAAAGCTTATTTCGTAGATTCTTATAATGCGTGTTTTTTTTTAATTTCACATTACTAAGCCCAAGGAAACCGAAAATGCGGTCTTAAGTAAGTTTGGCATAGTTAGTTTCTTTGAAGAAGAAATTAACAAAGTCAATATTCTACATAATAAAGCAAAAGAAATAAATTAAATTAATAAAAAATAATATTGCACACTACGTGATATGTATCAGAAGTGTACGTCACTTCTGTATAAAGCGACACGTTGCTTACACAACGAATATTTCACACGTCTACGGAGCTTCTAGTATACCTAAATATAATTATATTTATTGGTCTTCGAACCCAAAGACATCGATCGCGAATAGAGAGATTTGTAGCAACTGCGCCACAATAGGGATTAGAGTCATAGGTACTATTTAACGATAATGTAATCAAGAGGTTAAAATGTGCAAGCTCCTTACTCTCGTCCGCCCTTTATCTAATTTTAAGTACCTCTTAATGTAAAAGAGAATGATGACATTGGAAAAAGTGAAAAACTCTTCATAGTTGGTTACCTTACTTATTATGAACGTTATTTTTTATTGTAAGCTTTACGTTTTTCCCGCATCGCAGGGAAGGCTTTCATTCCGCGATTTCCACTTTGTACCCGAATTCGAGACAATTCGTGTTGAGACAATGCTTAAAGCTGCTTTTTTAATATGTGGAAAAAAAATTGTTCTATATATATATTTTGCTCAAAACCGCAATCTCACTTAGAATATTGAATATGTAGATGTATCCCTGTTCGTAAGCACGCAATATCCCAGTAAGAGAAAAATGGAGAACGAGGTGGAACCTAAGACCAAGGTTCACTCGTACGACTAGCATCAATCTAATTAATACAGTGAATGTAATACAAAAGCTAGATAGAGTTTGGACTTTTTGAAGTTAATTTGATGATGCCGAACAGACGGCTGCATTCATTTGCACTGATTGCAATTCTCGTTTGATAAGCGGAACCTTTTACAAATGAGATCTTTATAAGATATGTATGTGGAGCTTTTCGTATTTTATCCCTACTACTAGCTACTGGCTATTTTTTCTTAGTATGAAATGAGTATCTATAATATTTATTTGGAGTTGTCTGTGTATGTCAGTGGTTCATTTTTGTATAAAATACATGAAAATAATAAATTATAATATTTTACATAGAATAGATTGATCGTACCTTTAATTACCTATAGACAAAATGTTTATAGTATAAATGCCATAATATATATAAAGAAATTAAATTATCTCAATAACAAATTATAAAGAACCTTATATCAACTTCAATTCGTTTTATTTTATTTACTATATTTTAAACTTCCTAATAACAAAAATAAATGATTCTATCGAAAATCGCTATAAGTCCTTACAATTCAATTACAAAGAAAAAAGCGTTTCCGTCAAAAAACAAGGGCCGGTAATTTAAATAAAGGACAATTATAATGGAAGAGTGGTATGCTATTGTAAAGTGTTGTTTTATGATGAATATTGTATGTATTAGATCAAGAGTAAAAATTTTTATCAAAGATAGCGAAAATTACGTCTGTTAAGAACGGATTTGCAACAGGACCGGATTAAGGAGATCTAAAGGCGCAAATTTGTTGAATAGTTCTTAAATTTCATGCTTCAAACTTAAATTTTGGCAGAGAAGTGATCATTACTTAGCCAACTTAGACGTGGGTAAGTTCTTGTTATTAAAAATAGAAATAGCTATAATAAGATATACATAAGAATTCAATATTTCATAAGGCAACTGCAGATGTCAGCAAAATTGCCTTTCGAGCCGGTGATGACTTTATGTTCTATCAATGAAAAAAGCTTACAAAAATATATTTCAATATAGATTATTATTAAAATGAAAATTATATTTATAAATTATTCAAGAAAAAAGCAATTATACAAAAAATATATAGTAAAAAATAACGTAGCTTTCCGTTGGAAAGTTTTTTAGTAGAGTCCAATACCTTCAAAGCTTGCTTCTATTATGACTTTCGAAAAAATCTAAACATTTATTTAGTTGTTAACAAATAACATTTCACGTCCGTAGAATACAACTATAAAAACATAACATTGGATCAATCATGGCAATTAAATCCAAATTTTACAAAAAATCCATCCCCTGTACCTGTCGCCTTGTCATAGTTTACTCTAACTCTAAGCAACTAAGCTATCTAAAACGAAATCTTCGAAGAACTCAACAATCGTGTGTGCGCTATTAAGTGCTGTAAGTCAAATACAGAATCTCAAACAAAAACCAATTTCAATTTGAATGTTATTTAGAAACTTGCATCAGTCTTAGAGCTTGCGCATATTAGGTTTTGAACTAACGTTATTGCAACGAGAATAACAGTTAAATGAAGATATATATATATATATAGTTCTTATAGAATCTTTCTATAAAGTATTACAAGTGAAGTAGAGGCCATCGTGGCGCAGTGGGAGTTGCTGAACTCGGAGGAATGGTGGTATTTAAATTATTCTGCGCGGTATTGATTTCCGTCACTCAATACACAATGTCACGTGTAAAATGTGGAACAGAGAGTCTTGACATTAGGTTCTCTTTGACTACCCTGATATGCCCTGTGAAAAAGCGTGAAGCTGCAGAAATAATAAATCTATATCTTATCATATTTTAAAAACAAACTAACACTTTCCCGAGTATGAATGAAATAGTGAAATAAATTAAAGCTGAGACAAGAGAGTAGCGTAACTAGTCTATATATATATACTCTCTGCCTTATGCACGTTATCATTATATGCATAAAGATAATAAAAAGAAATGTCAAATTTACATAATAATCACGAAGGGTATATAATAAAAAAAATCAAAACTTTGCTTCAATGCCACAGGCCAAATGACTAACAATTACGTTTCAATATATCACCCAAAGATGGCGCTGTATGTATGAATGAATTGAAAGTTAGATTACACAATTTAAACTCCCCCTTCATGCAAAACAGGGATGGCAAGATGAGGGGTGTAGAATATATTATACTACGGGGGTGAAATACTTACCTCGCGGGACTTTGGAAGTGCGTTCGACGAAGCGTAGGCAAATCTTAATGGATTATGGTATGATTGGACTTCTCGGTTTACCTCATATTCTGCAGGTTTTTTGCCTTTACAAGTTGCTTTCTATAAAGACTAAACGGTTATTTTATACCAGTTCAAGCAATTAAGTGATACAGTTTTAATTTTCATCTATTCTTTTTTTCAGATCGTTCAACTGGTATTGGCAATCTAAACGATTAGTTAAGTGGCTTAACAGATGTATTGTTTTTGATACTTCAATCGATTGATTGTACTTTTTACGGAATTTAGGATTTATCCAGCTTTTAGTACTTTATAAACTTTAAGCTTTTTTTATTTTAAATGGCATATTATGGGAGTCACGTATTTGTTTGTGTATCAACAAATATATTTGCCTTTGGTAATTTTTTTATATATCAACATATAACAAATAAAAGGAAGTCAAATATGGAATCTAAAAAATGGGGATTCAGAGGAACGTTTCTTTCTATTTATGATATAAATGCTTCTCCAATTGGATTACACAAACGAACGAGCACAAGCGAACTAATTGTCTCATCACAAAGTTCTACCCCAAAAATGTTAAATAAACAAATTCCCAATAATCTAATATAAAAACATATAATATTTCATACCTACAAAAGGTAAACGGACTGAAATCGTACTACAATAGTGGATTCGTTACAAAGTTAAACAAGCAAGTTTCAGCCTACAGTTTCATCCAAGTTAGGAGCTGGCGGTGTTTTCTTGACAGGTGACGTACATTACGAGTTGGCTTGCGTTTGACAGACGGTCTTATCATATTTTAGTTTTAGTTTAGTTACCTTAAATTTAACAAAATGTTACAATAATCAGCTTTATTTTGTTCATTCATTTTAGATATAACATTCTGTTTTGATATTATTTCAGAAATTCTTAGATTATAAGCTTGAGACTAAGAGCAAAGTTTTAAGTTAAAGTTATTACGAAAGGAAAGTTTGACAGCACAGTAGTTCAATAGCTTTTGAAGTCAAGATTCTAATTCAAGACATTAACATATAAATTGGCTTTTATTACTACAAATAAGACTCTTAAAGTCCTAAAATACACGTGTAAAAATAATTTCGACATTGTAAATAATTCCAATCCGTTCTGTATATAAATTGAATTGAATATAAAAATAAGTTTATTACAAATGCAGTCGTTTTCTCAAAATAACACGACTGTGAAACACACATATCCAAACAAAGTGCTAAAATAGATGTGTGAATCATGAATTTTAATACAAAAACAACTGTTATATTTTGCTACCTTTTGACCTTTGACCTTTTACCGTTAAGCTTTTAGCTAAAACACTTTTTCCTGCATTGCATTACAATTTTTCCTGCATACGTAAACTTTATAAAGGATGAAAGAGAATTTTGTAATTTTCTTAAAATATATTTTATAATTGCTTAAGTGTGTTCAGAACACTGAAATGTCAAAAATATTATAATTTTTGTATCCTATTTATGTATATTTATTGTGTGTCCTATTGAAAACGAAAGTCATAAGTCACTAGTCACCCTATCGTTTTTTTTTTAGAAATAAAAGTTATCCCGCAAAGCAGAGAGAGAACCTGGTGTTAAAACACTCCACTTTCCGCCTAGAACGACATTGCGTGTTGAGTGGCGGGACTGAACGCCGCGCTTTAGTGCGGAGATATAAATATAATTGATTCTATTTTGAAATACTTTCATTCGTCCGCTCTAATACTTAAAACAAAGTGCGGCGTTGAGTTGCGCCGCTCAACGTGTCGGCTCAAATTATCGGGCGGAAAGTGGAGAACGGAGTGTCTTAACATTAGGGTTTCTCTGACTGCCCTGCTATGCGGGGTAAAGCGAGAAGCTGCTCTAAAAATGAAACATTTACTCATAAACACTGTCTGTTGCTTTATAGTTTTTAATACAGCGTGTATTTTAATATACCAACAACCCAAACATCAAGCAAAATATAAACCTGTGACTTCTATATCTAACCAATATAACCAATTCGATTGAAAATCGAAATTTCAATATTTCAATATATTCATACAATTTATATATTAGCAATATACGTGTCGGATGTCGTCTTGTCTGGTACAACGTATATTTGGTATTTATTTTTAGACATTTGCTTCTGAATAGCTTTTTGCCTAACGAAGGCCTTTGAAGAGATTTGCAAATTTAACGTCGTTGATATTTCTAAATACAGTCTGAGTACCGCTTATTATATGCTTTACACATATGTTAGTAGATATAGGTACAATATAATTTCAAATTAAGGCAACCATGGCGCAGTGGGACAGCGTCTGATTGTAAGCACGATGGTTGCGGGTTCGATTCTTTCTCAGGGAAATGATTACATTCATATAAATTTTCATTTCCTTGCTCTGGTGAGACAAAACACGGCGTTGCGTCCCCCACTTAAGACACAATGACTGGAATTCGGACGAAAAGAGGAACGGAGTGTCTTGGCACTAGATTTTCTCAAAAAAACACTTAATGATACTACCATATATCTTAGATATTTATGGAAGGTCTATTTATTATCATACTATATTACTTTCTTTGTAAACTGTCCAGTGAAAAGTCACTCCTTTCTCCATGTTTTGTCTATAGACATCAAACATTACTTCTAAAGATTTCACTTTAACTATAAAGTTATATAAAAAACTTTTTTACTTCACATAGCAATATGTTGTAGACTATAAACAAAGGGAGGCACAAAAAATCATTGTTTCCATTTCTGTTTCTAAGAGTTGCTAAGTCCGTTTTAAGCACTTGTTGAGAACTGGTAACGATTTATATATGCTCACCGCTGCTTGTGAGTTAAATTACTGTTTTTCTGTAAGATTTTTTTCTTTATTTTTCTTTTAATGGTAAGTATATATATATATATATACATACCATTAAAATATAAATAATTATATATATATTTATACACTTGCGACTCGTGACCAATGAAATACGTGGAAAAATTAAAAAAAATTGGAGCGTAAAAGTAGTCTATAATCATCCTAAGCCCCTCAAGTGTCTTTATATAAAACTTCATTACAATCGTTTCAGCGGTTTGGCGGTGATGACGTCACAGACTGGCAGATTTACTTTCGCATTTATAATATTAGCATGGATAATAATAAGCCTACCTGTGACCACGGTCTACTCTAAAATGTTTATATGTATTTTCGAATACCAAAACAGTATTTTAAACGTAAAATAGTATGTAAAAATACAATATCGTTATATGAATATGAGTAGTTTAGACGAAAGACCTTACGTATTGAAGAAGTGTAAATTCACATAAAGGAATGAATCGGTGAATTAGCACTTAGCTAATCTTAGTGTGTCAAAGTTAGTCATCAAAATACGTTTAATGAACGAAACCGCAATTGTTAACTTAACAATTGGTTAGTCAGAGGTTTTCATCTTTTTTAGGGTTTTTTCGCCTTTTGTGAGTAATAAAAATTAATATTTTATACGCTACGAAATATTGATTTTTAAAATTTGACTATGTTTAAAATTACTAATCTACTCGTAAAATGACGTTTGAAATATAAAAATATCTTATATATTTTTAACATTTTCTAAAGTGACAGCGAAAGTGACAAAGTGAAAAGACATATTTAGAAACCGTATAAAAATTTGAACGCAGCGGGATTTGAACTCGCGAATCTTGAAAACCGTCTTGAACGGTATATCTATCTTATATATTTTGAATTTACGCGACTTGAACTAATTGTACTAATTGTATTATCAATTTTAACCCTTATTTGTAATCTAATTAAAATAGTTACATAACTAAACTAAGGTTTAAGTAATAAATAAAGAAAATAAAATTAACATCGCGTACCTGCTGGACTTCTCGCCGCCACTTGCAGCCTTGTATCGACGAAGATGGCCACTAATAACAAAAGCACTAAAGTTTTAAGTCTACAGCACCGTCCTTTAACCCTACACCTCATATTATTGCTTTCACTTAAAGTTGTATCGTAATTAAAACTATTTAAGTAGTTCGCTCTATTGTTAGAGATTTTGTCCTTTTCGTACACACTACGTTTAAAACCTTGTGTACTAGAATGGATACCGCCTCCTCTGTCTTCAAGAAGTGATTTTAGATCTAAAAGGCTATCACTCTTGTTCTTTCTGACCTTTTCTAAAGGTTCTGAAACCGTTTCTGATTTCCCAATCATAGTTGGTTGGTGTTTGTCTTGTTTGTTAATATGTATCTTCATTTGGGAAATAGTCAAATCGTTGCACCATCTTGTGTTGATATCTGAAACAAAAGGATATTTTATTAGTGAAATCGTTTGTTGGTATGGATGTATGTACGTATTGTATATATACATTTAGACATATTGTTTTATTGTTTAGAGCACCCTAAATTAAGAAAATATAAAAAAATAACCCTTGTTTTATATTAAATTAGCATGAATAGCGTTACTTGGATTTATAAATACCGCAAAATGAGAGAAACTATGGAGTTATATATGGGTTTTATATATAATAAATCTCCACCATGAAGCCTCCTTTTCTATCAAACAAATTTATGCAACTGAAAATATTATTTTATTATTTTATTATATTTATTATTATAGTATTTGAAATTATATGATTAAGACTTAGGATAAAGTTCTTTTTTCTAAAACGTTAATCCATAATAAATAACACTTAGCACACTGACAATTATTGAAACTTATTCCCCTCGCAGGAGTAAAAGAGAAAATAGCTTCGTAACAGGATAAACGTCTATAAATTCGTAAGATAAAAATATTGGTTACAAGCAATTTTTTTGTATAAACAGAATATTTTGAAGGTAAAATATGTTCTTGATACATTGTTAATTTTATATATTTATCATAGAAAAGTCCCTTTCATAGTGCATTCTAATTTTATATGATTTTAGTTCAAGTGGGTATATATTGTTTATATAAAATTTCATCATTTACAAAATGAGTAGATACGTGAAAATTAATTAACTTATAATTTTGACTGTAGTAAAAATAAAAGCAAGGTTTTTTGTTAAAGCCTCTGCATATATTTGTTTAAAATTAATGAATCTCATTTAAAATATGTTCTAACAACAGTATTACCAAAAAATATAATTTATTTAGCGCCATCAAGATAATAATTCCCCTTCAAACCTGCGAGTAATGGTATACCAGTATCTCATTTCTATTAAAAATGTGCGATCTAATAAGCAATTCATCAGCTTGTGACAGTGTTATCGTGGGGTGTAAGGGGATTCACACCTGCGACTTTGATAAGAGTGAATGAGACGAACTTGTTCTTGGATTAACGATCGTCTAGACTAGGGGTTTCCACTTTCAATCGGCTCGAATTGAGTGTTTCACTGTCAAACTGCCAACTTTTGACGTCGGCAAATTGGGTATATGTGACAGGTTTCATTTTAGCGTCATGCGATTGTGAACCACAAATTCAAATTTGTAGTTAATTTCTTTAATATTATTAGGAATATATAATGGAAATATATTAACATGATACTCAATTCTATATTTTTTGTCTATTTAAGGGCGAAATTGGAGGCTATCATGGCGAGCGTCACAGTCCGACTGTATTGTCAATGGTTGTGGGTTCAGGTTGATAAGTATATTTAAATTATTTTCATTCCTGCATGTCAATGTCTTGACAATATACAAATAATATTTAGGATTCAGGCGCAAAGGGAAGATTAAAATGTTTTGACATTAGGTTATCTCTACCTACCAATGCGGGTTCGGTACCGAAACCTAATACGGCGTTTATGTAAACAAAGACCAATATAATAAAATAAATTTATAAACGATATTTATGAATTTACACTCATATATAATTATAGAGTATAGTGGATTAAATTAACCGAGCAATAAGAAATAGGAATTGTGACTACAGTATTAATTATATTATGATATAACTTTCGAGTTCTGAAGAATCATTGAAAATATAACTATATTTTTTAAGCAGTCAATTTGTTTGGATTTAAATTTAAATTGAAATAAAAAATTTACTGTAAACCATCACACTGAAATCAAAAATGTAGTTCAATAGTACAATTGTAACTCAAAACACAATTAAGATTGTTAATTGTTTTTTAAGTAACAATTAAAATTAAAAACTAGAGTAAAACTTCTAAAACTATCTCTTCACACAAAAACTAAAGGTTTGAAGAAAAAACGGAACTAGGCGAACGATCGAGTGAAATCCATGGTGCTCTAGCACTTGGGTCGTATTTGCGAGCCGTAGTTTGGAGTCCCCTGGTCTAGACTTACACTAACGAGTTTTTGTTGGAAGCTCGTTATTTTTGATCGATTGTGCTTGCGAATGACCGGCACGGTTTGGAGTGTAAAATATTTCAACTAGGATGCTTTATTGCGGGTATTTATTTTATACTGTTTTTGCACTTCCTAGTAATAACATTGAAATT